>PVJC01005240.1:0-59870 GCA_004026665.1 Murina feae
TTATCCATTTTGAGTTTATTTTTGTGTATGGTGTAAGTTGGTGGTCTAGTTTCATTTTTTTGCATATATCTGTCCAACTTTCCCAGCACCACTTATTGAAGAGACTGTCTTGATCCCATTGTATGTTCTTGCCTCCTTTGTCAAATATTAATTGAGCATATTGGTTCGGGTCGATTTCTGGGTTCTCTATTCTATTCCACTCCATTTCTTTCTTGTTCCATTCAGAGAGCCTTGCTAGTTTTTTTTTTTTTTTCATTTGCCTAGACTCTTGTATTGATTGCGCTATTTTCATTTCTTTCTGCTACTTTTTTTTTTTGGCTCTGATTTAGTGTCCGTTAAGTTTTTAATACATAGTTGGGGCTTTGTTTGCCTGTGCTAGCTAACAAAGGGCCTCTGGCACCCAGGATATACTCAATGCTCAGTCAGTGTTGAGCGGATGCTGACACCCTTCTTACCATTCCTCTGTTTGTTTCCTATTTACTATGCCCACCCCCTTTTCCTTGGCATCAATTTCTCTGAAACAGGTAAGTTGAGGAAGTAGGGCATTTCAGCCACAATATCATTTTTCTCCATCTCCTCTCTAGTGAAATGAGGAGGTGAGAATAGGTGACTTCCATACTCTGTAGAGAAAAGGGAAAGAAGAGCACATTTGCTCTCCTTTGGCAGCGGTAAGGAGACTGTGAATGTCTTACGCCATCAGCTTTACTAATCCTTCTTCAGGCCCACCGTGAACAGAGGGGAAGCAGCAAAGCAAGGAAAGGCAGGAGGCAGGGAAGAGACAGGATGAACAACAGGATAAGAGGCCATGGGGGGGCGGTGGTGGAGGGGGATTCACAGGACAGTAGCAGCATTCCAGAAGGAAGCTGTAACATCCTGAGCAATGTGAAAGCTTTTCATAATTTATACACATTGCATTGTCTGTGATGCTCACAGGGGATTAGCTGACTCAACATCCTTTATTCCCACACATTGCTTACATTTGGAGAAAAAGCCTTTTCCCTAATTGAGTTATGAAGTCCCTGATCATGTAGCAGTTGGCTTTATATGTTCTGCATTTTATTAAAAATTTTTCTTCCGACTTGGCTACTTAGAAGCATTTTGTTGGTTTTAGAGAGTCTGTGTCACTAGCATCACAAGAGGGAGGCCTGTGTTTGCATCCGGAGGGCCCTTGCAGTGTGGGAGGGTGCAGGGAGAGCTTGTCTTGATTGGCTCCTACTTTTATAACATCAAGATTCACACCAATTTAACCACCAAGGAGGGACTTTACAGCAAGTCAAAATGCCAGTTGAATAATGCACTGAGAAACACTAAATTACACTTTAGGTTGGCTAGCAGTCTTCCCTTGGACAAGTCAGGTTGCTATTAGTGCTTAGTAAGGAGTTATTCCATTTCATGAACTGATCTTTTTTTAATATATATATATATATATTTTTTGTTGATAGTATTATAAGTATCTCCCATTCCTCCCACCCCCACTCCTGATCCCCTTCCCCCCAGTCCCTACTTCCTGCCCGCCTGGGTCTTCACTGCCCTATTGCCCATGTCCATGGGCAATGCATATCTACATAATAGAAGCCTAAGTGACTGTTATGATGGAGCAACCAGAACAACTGGTCACTATGATGTGCACTGACCACCAGGGGGAAGACGCTAATGCAGGAGCTGTTCTCTAGTGATCAGTGTGCTCCCACAGGGGGAGCATCACTCAGCCAGAAGCCGAGCTCATAGCTGGCGAGCACAGCTCTAATGGCGGGTTCTTCTCCCAACTCCGTGGCAGCAGGTGCAGTGGGCTGGGATGAGCGCGAGCGGCACGGTGCCTGGTCCTGATTTCAGCTCCTCTCTGGCTGCCTGCTGCTTGAAACACTGCTACATCGCCTGAGTGGTCCTGTACTGCGAGAGGGATGTCTGATTGCCAGCTTAGGCCCAGTCCAGGGATTAGACCTCGCCTGGAAGTCGGACATCCCCTGAGGGTTCCCGGACTGTGAGAGGGCGAAGGCCGGGCTGAGGGATCTGCGCTCCCTCCCCCCAGTGCATGAATTTTGTGCACTGAGCCTCTAGTAAGTATATGAATTCTTTGGCTTATCTCTTCTTGTCCCCCCAGTCCCACATTGAGGTCTGTCTGTTCCATGCCTCTAAGCTTCAGGTCTTACTTTGTTAGTCAGTTCATTTTGTTCATTAGATTCCACAAATAAGTGAGATCATATGATATTTGTCTTTCTCAGATTGGCTTAATCCGTGTAATTAACTGAACAGATCTTCTTTTAAAATATATGTGTGTGTAAATAATGGACACAAAACACTGGGGGGTAGGGGAGGCGGGCGGAAGGGCAGGGGAAAAAAGAGATATATGTACCAATCTTTGTAAAACTTTATGTAATAAAAAAAATAAAAAATTTAAAAAAAATGTGTGTGTGTGTGTATATACATACACACACACTAATAAAAGGACAATATGCAAATTAGACCGGACATTTTCCGGATGTCCTTCTGGACAAAGCCACGGTGGCAGGGGCCGAGGCAGAGCCGGTTAGGGGCGATCAGGCCAGCAGTCGGGAGCAGTTAGGGGGTGACCAGGCCGGCACGGGGGAGCACTTAGGGGGTGATCAGGCCAGCAGGGGAGGGAAGTAAGAGGGCGATCAGGCTGGCAGTGGAGCAGTTAGAAGGCTATCTGACCAGTAGGGGAGCAGTTAGGGAGTGATCAGGCCAGCAGGCAGAGGTGGTTAGGGGCGATCAGGATAGCAGGCAGATGAGCAGTTAGGAGCCACCGGTCCCGGATTGTGAGAGGGATGTCCAGCTGCCGAGATTGGGCCTAAACTGGCAGTCGGACATCCCCTGAGGGGTCCTGGATTGGAGAGGGTGCAGGCCAGGCTGAGGACCCCCCTCCCCCCCATGTACGAATTTCATGCACTGGGCCTCTAGTATCCTATATAATAAAAGGCTAATATGCAAATTGTCCCCATGGGTGGGAGTTCGACCAACTGGGAGTTAGACGTGCACTGACCACCAGGGGGCGGCGTGAAACATGGTAGAGGTTGGCAACATGGCACTGGTAGTGGGCTGCAGTGAAGGCACTGCCAGCCCCAGCGGGCCCCGATGAGAGTGGGACTGTGGCAGGATGGTGGAGCAGGTGAGTGGGTGCCACCAGGCCAAGGCGGATGGTAAGGGAGGTCCCGGCCGGCAGCGGCTAGGGACCCTATTCATGCACAAATTTAGTGCACTGGGCCTCTAGTTTTAATATAGTTTTATTGATTTCAGAGAGGAAGGGAGAGGGAAAGAGAGATAGAAACATCAGTGATGAGAGGAAATCATTGATTGGCTGCCTCCTACATGTCCCCTACTGGGAATTGAGCCCACATCCCTAGCATGTGTCCTTGACCAGAATCAAACCTGGAATCCTTCAGTCCACAGGCCTTTGCTCTATCCACTGAGCCAAACCGGTTAGGGCTAAAATATATTTTTATTGATTTTAGAGAGGAAGAGAGAGGGAAAGAGATAGAAACATCAATGATGAGAGAGAATCATTGATTAGCTGCTTCCTTCATATCCCATACTTGGGAGCAGGCCCACAACCTGGGCATGTACTCTGATTGGAAATCGAACTGTGACCTGGTTCATAAATCAATGCTCAACCACTGAGTGACACCGGCAGGGCTGAACAGATCATTTTTTATTTTTACTGTGTGCCAGGTACTGAGCAAAGTGCTAGAATTAAGACAAACTTCCAACTTTCAAGGCATCATACTCAGTGAACCATGTGAGCAAGTGTCAGAGCCAAGTGCTTTGTGCTTTAGAAGAGGGATATACAGGTGCTTGAAGAGAAGAGGTAGGCACCTCCTATGATCTTTATTGCTTACTAAGGGCCCGGTGCACAAAAATTTGTGCACTTGAGGTGTTCCTCAGACCGACCTGTGCCTTCTCGCAGTCTGGGACCCCTCGGGGGATGTCCACCTGCTGGCGTACATGGCCAGCCTGGGTGAGGGGCTGATGGCTGTTTGCAGGCTGCCCAAGCCCCCCAGTGTGGACCCTCACCCCATGGAGGTGTGGCCAGCCTGGGTGAGGGTCTGTGGGCTGTTTCCAGGCTGCCCACAGTTCCTTCAGGTTTTGGGTCCCTACTGGGGTGTCTGGGCAGCCTGGGTGACGGGCTGAGGGGCATTTTCAGGTTTCAGGCTGCCCACAGCTCCCATTGACTCAATGTCTCAGCAAGGCTGGCTGGAAGCAGGTTTCTGGGGTTTATTTATCTTCTATAATTGAAACTGTTGCTTTAAGCCAGGCCTAGGCAGGTAATGAAGCTTCCTGTTGGCTTCAGCTTCTATAATGGAAAGAATGTTGCCGTGAGCAGAGAGAGGCCCAACTGGCCTACGCAGGCAGTTTCCTCCATTGCTGGTGCAATGGAAGCCTCCTGTTTACTTCAGCTCCATGGCTTCTATAATTGCAGGGGGGCAGTTGGTGGCAAGTAGGCCAGCAGGGAGGGCAGTTGGGGATGATCAGGCTGGTGGGGTGGCATTTGGAGGTGAGCAGGCTGGTGGTGGGGGTAGTTGGGGGTGAGGAGGCTGGCAGGCAGAGTGGTTAGGGGCAATCAGGCAGGCAAGCAGATGAGCAGTTAGGAGCCAGCAGCCCAGATTGTGAGAGGAATGTCCGGCTGCCGGTTTAGGCCCGATCCCTGTAAACCAGCAATAAGACATCCTTCTAGGGGTCCCAGATTAGAGAGGGTACAGGCTGGGCTGAGGGACACTGCCCCCCCACTCCCCACCCCCCCACCGTGTATGAATTTTGTGCACCAGGCCACTAGTATACACACGTGCGTGCCAGATTATTATGACCACCTGATATTTGTAGGCAAATTAGCTATAATTTTGCGCTGAAGTTGCTAGAGGGCTAGACCTTTATTAATAGGGAAGCAGGTTGTTTACCACGACAGAAGTGATATTTTTCTGAAGATATTGGTAAAACAACGTGATTTAACAGCCTTTGTACGTTGGAGATACACACACACACACACACACACACACACCAAGGTACACACACATACGTATGTACATGCGTGCGCTTAGGGGCCAGATTGTTAGGACCACTCCATCAGTACTTCGTTGGGTCACCTTTTGCCTTCAGTACTGCGGCGATTCTTCTTGGCACTGACTCCATGAGATGTTGAAAGGTGACGCAAGGAATCCGACACCATGCTGATGAATAGCACTGTCCAGTTCTGTGAGATTTGATGGTTGTCGAACCAGCTGCCTGATGGCTCTTTTAACTTCGTCCCACAAATGCTCAAATGGATTGAGATCTGGTGATTGTGGGGGCCACTTATGCAAGGTAAAGTCTCCCTCATGTTCTTAAAACCACTCTTGCACAATACGAGCACCGTGGCATGGCACATTGGCTTGTTGGAAGAAGCCATCTCCATTGGGATATGCCATCAACATGATAGGATGAACTTGATCAGCAATGATAGTAGGTATGTTTGTCTATTTAGACGTTGTTCTACACGAATTAAAGGGCCCAAATCATGCCAGGAAAACATGCCCCAAACCATAACACTGCCCCCACCAGCTTGAAGGGTTGTACTCATGCATGTGGGGTGCATGCTTTCATGCTGTTTCCGCCAAATCTCACTCTGCCATCTGCATGACGCAACTGGAAACGTGATTCATCGGACCACATGACTTTTTTCCAATGCTCGACTGTCCAATCCTTGTGTCCCTGTGTGAATTGGAGACGCTTTATCTTGGTAACTGCAGACAGCAAAAGTGTTTGAACAGGACTTTGGCTTCCATATCCCATACGATGCAGTGTACGGCTAGTTTGCCTACAAATGTCAGGTGGTCATAATAATCTGGCCACTCAGTGTATATGTAAAAGATAACTGTTTTATAAAGCCAACAAATTTAGCGAGAAAAAAGTGGTGTGGTTTATATTTTTGTTTTTGCTGATCTCTTTCATGCCTTGCTTAAGAGAAGGCATACAGATTTGTGTATCTGCTTCTCCATTCAATCTGATGTAATTTATTATTTTGGTTAAGTACTTGAAGAAAATCTGGGCATATCCAGATATGTAGTCAGGAAAAAAGAAAAATGTTTTAAAAACATTTTAAACATGTTTTTATTGGTTTTAGAGAGAGGAAGGGAGAAAGAGGGAGGAGAAAGAAATATCAATGAGGAGAGATACATAGATCAGCTGCCTCTTGCATTCTGAGTATTGAGCTCATAATCCTGGTATGTGCCCTTACCAGGAATCGAACCTGTGACCTTTAACCAAAAGGTTAACTGCATGACACCCAAACAACTGAGTATTTTAATAGTCTTTGAGATAATATGGGTATTCTTCTTTGGTACTACATCAAAACTTGACAATTAGCAAGTAGTCTTTATCCCTACCAGACCTGAGGCCCTGAACCTAACTGGCCCTTAAACCACACAAAGTCAATTCAGACACATGGGGGCAGACATTTGCAATGGCTAACCATGAGGTTTGACTGCAATTGGTTGCTTACTTTTAGTTTGTGACGCATTTTTTTCACGTACTAGGCTAAGTACCTAGGCAAAGCTGTACAGCGGCAGATTCGGAAATTACTGAAAAATCGGTACAGCCATCTGGTAGGGTTAAAGGTTAGTTTCCATATAGCATCTGAAACCATATGCATGAACTTTAATATTCTGTTAGAGTCTTTTACTAATGCAGGATTTTGTAACATCATACAGTCTTCATTTTGATTACTGTATTTAGATCTTCCAAATGTTGACATGCTGCTATTCAGTATAAAAAAAATCACAGTCATCACTCATGACCGGTCTCCTCCTAAAAGTCCTTAAGTTTGGGAAGCTGCAAGCTTTTGATGGTAAATTCGAGTTTTCCAGAGTTGATTTTTGCATGGGAGGTCATATTTCTTCTTTAGTTACAAATACTGTCAGTAATAGGCTCACTTCATTCATTTTTACACCCAATTCTGAATAAACATAGTTGGCTGTCAATCTGTCAGGAAAAAGTGGTGTTCCATGAAGAAAGTGGCCTTAAATTTTTTTAAAAATATATTTTATTGATTTTTTACCGATAGGAAGGGAGAGGGATAGAAAATTAGAAACATCAATGAGAGAGAAATGTAGATCAGCTGCCTCCTGTACACTCCCCACTGGGGTTGTGGCCGCAACCAAGGTACATGCCCTTGACCGGAATCGAACCTGGGACCCTTGAGTCTGCAGGCTGACGCTCTATCCACTGAGCCAAACCGGTCAGGGCAAAAGTGGCCCTAAATTTAAGCTCACAACTCAAGCAACCACACAGGTGCTCTTCCTTGAGGCATCTTACTTCAGTATGCAGACGATGCATACTTTCCATTTTGTCACACAGAATATTTTGAAAGGTCAGCATTGCAGGGTCAAGATTTTTTAAAAGTAATAGTATTTATGGCTTAGCAAGGACCCTTTACTGAGAATGTACTAATACAACAATGAGAAGACTATGGCTTATAGTACAGTTGGTGCCAGTGCCTTGATTCATGCTAAGGTTCCAGCAGTTTTACCCATGATTACTTTTGTACCATCTGTGCAAATATCAAAACAGCAAGAAAGGAAGTAACGTTTTGGTAGTATTAGGAAAATAGTTTTATCTGAATGGAACCCAGGAAAAGGTCTTGGAGATCCTAAGGGTCTGCATATCACACATTGAGAACGACATGGGCCAGTAATTAAGAGCGTGATCAGGGTCTAGCTTGCCTGGGTTTGAATCCTGCTTAGCTGTGTCGCTTAGGGAGGATATTGGACCTCTCTCTGATGGTTACCCTTCTGTAAAATGGGTATAATAGTACCTACTTCATTAGATGAGGTAATCTGCGTGGTAGTTAAGCCATCAGTGGGTATTGGTAAAACTTAATACCTAGTTGATCAATAGATTATCTGGGGAAATGCCCAAAGGCCAGCTTGCCCAGCAGCTGTCTCTGTCAGTCTTCCAGAATGCCTGACACATCCACCAGTATAATTACTCTTCTGCATCCTTATGGTGGTAAAACACACCCTGAGTTAAACCTCATAACCTAGAAGGGGCAGTATATTAGCTAGCAACTTAGCAGGAAGTGGTTTATCTAATTAACCTAACAACTCTAGCCAAATGAGTCAAAGCTCTGAAGGACTGTGGAAGGATAGTGCTTGATGAAGGGATAGTGCTTGATGATAGAGCTTGTAGGGAGGGGTGCACCCAAGAGCAGCAAGGGGGTCCATTCGATAGCGAGAGTATAGTGAGAGAGTGCAGGTGCAGACTCTCTGGGGAGGGATGGCGTGACAGTGACTCTGCCTCTCAGACATTGGGATTGGTCCTGCTCACGTTATCAGTGTGAATTGTAAACACCCTTCCCTACACACTCTCCAGTTCTACGGCGCAATGGTCTCTGGGACAGTACAGTAAATCTCGTTAGTTTAAACCTCATTAGTGTTGAACTGGTTGCAGTTGGGAAGCAGGCCATGCATTGCACAGAAAGGAGCAACTCTGCAGTGAGGGTGTCAGAGATGAAACCCAGCTCTCCTACACACTGGCTGCATGGCCTTGGGCCTCTCCTTTGTTTATATAAAACTAGAGGCCCGGTGCACAAAATTCATGCACAAAGTGGGGAGGTTCCCTCAGCCCAGCCTGCACCCTCTCCAATTGGACCTCCCTCTCACAATCTGGGACTGCTGGCTCCTAACTGCTCAAGTGCCTGCCTGCCTGATCACCCCTAACTGCCTCTGCCTGCTTGCCTGATCGCCCCTAACTGTGCTCCCCTGCCGTCCTTGTTACCCCCAACTGCCCTCCCCTCCAGGCCTGACTGCCCCCAACTGCCCTCCTCTGCTGGCCAATTTGGTTCTGATTGGTGGGTTTCAATGCCAGTCAGTGTCAAAAGCTCTGCCTCCTAGGCAGCCATTGGTTCCCCACAGCACCCACATTTGGTTCTGATTGGTCGGTTCCTATGCCAGTCAGCATCTCCAGGCCTGACCAGCAGCCCCCGCCAGGAGAGAAAGGAAGGCCTGGCTGCTGGCAAGGCCCAGGAAGAAAGAGGGAGGGGGGGGGGCAAGTACTGATCAATAGCTGCCACTGAGGCTGTGGATCAGACCCTGTCTCTCTCTCTGAGTCTCAGCCCCCTGGGCAGTCAGAACTGGGTCACCACAGCAACCCAGAGCTTACTGAAGGATTTCTGGGTTGGTTGGTCAGTCTTCAGTCATGATCAGTTGTTACAACCCTGGGCTTTTATATATTAGAATGGGGCTGCCACTCCCTCACGAGGGACTCATAAATATTAAATGAGGTAGCGGATGATAGGCACTCAATAAATGCCTGTTACCTTTGCATGCCAGCTTCGTTTATTTTAAACTCCATCACTGTTAACTTATAATAAGGGACTACCTACAATTCAAACAAAGTCGTTGTTACTTTTTGACTTTTATTAAGAAATGGAGTTTTTAGAAAAAGGTAGATGTAGAACTGAGGAATCGTGATGCTGCTGCTTCAGGATTTCAAGTAACATTTTACAGAAGCATCACTCATCATCTTCACTGTTTCCCGATCCCCTCTGCTCTGTGGCACTGCTCACTGGTTCATCAGTGCTGTCTGGAAGGAGCCCAGTTACTGCTCGGTCTTTGCCCCTTGTGTGCTGTGTCTGCCCAAAGTGAAGCGGCAGGAGGAAGCGTGTGTGGCACAGCTGGCTCACCGCCACCTCTCCAAGGTCCTTCCCCAGACGCCTGTTCCCTCCTGGTTGCCACCCAGACTGATTTCCCCAGTGCCCTAATCTCCCTGCTGTTCACAGAATCCCACTGTTCCTGGAATTTGTTTTATTGTTTCCAGAATCTGGATGGCTGCACCTTTCATCCATATCCCTCTCAGTAAGTTTCAGAGAACCTTATGGTCATTAATGAGTCTATTTTCACAACCTCCCCAGAAGCAAGCCCCTTCTATGTTGCAGATCAAAGAACCTACAACCGACACAGGAGGAATCCAGCCAACTGGCCCTCCCCACACGGAAGGCGGGCCCTGTGCTAATCTCGCCATGGCTTTTGACTTGCTGTGTGGCCTTCGTTTCCTCCTCCAGTGATAATATCTACCTCACAGGAATGCTGTGGAGTTCAACAACTGCTCAGAACAGTTCCTCTTGAACGCTGAAAGATAGGGATCGGACCTCCTTCGGTGCCAGGGAACTGAGCGCACTTCGTGGCAATCTCACTTTCTCTCTGTGAGGTAGAGAAGTGGCAGGTGATCCTGTGCCCATGTTAGACCCTAGAAATGTGCATTTTACCGTCTCATGTTCACAGTTTCTATCCACTTCCCCTTGAGTGGAGGCTGAAGACTGGTGTACAAAGCAGGCTTTGTGTCACTGCCATCCTTTGGTTTGTGTGTGTGATTCCACTTTTGGTCTGAAGGGGAGAGATGCCTTCCTGGGACCTGAGTCCCTTCCTGGTGCCCTTTTTGGTGTCGGTCCCTTTTCTCGATGTTTTGTTTCTTTGACCTCTGCAGCATTTGGCGCTGATAATGACCACACCTTCCCAAAACTTGGGTGTGATGTTAATATTCCCAGAATTCTGCCTCTGGGACTGATGAGAAGTGGTTCCCCTAAATACAGGCTGAGGTGGAGACCTTTTCTCAGTGTAATCTCAGGGAATCACATCCATTTTAAAGGTTTGAACCAAAACCAGTGGTCAATTTCTAGTTCTGAATTTCTAACTTCTTTTTCCCCCCAATGTTTTTATTGATTTCAGAGAGAAAGGGAGAGGGAGAGATACTCTTTTAGAAAAATTTCAATGATGAAAGAGTATCATTGACTGGCTGCCTCCTGCACGCCCCCTACTGGGAATCGAGCCCACAACTCGAGTGTATGCCTTGACCAGGTATCAAACCTTGACCTCCTGGTATGTGGGTCCACGCTCAACCACTGAGCCACGCCAGCCAGGCTGCAATTCTAACTTCTTGCTTGGTACGTCTTCCTAGGTTGTCCTGACATCTTGGAGATTTCACATACCGTATTTTCTTGTGTATAAGACGACTGGGTATATAAGACGACCCCCAACTTTTGAGAAGATTTTTCTAGGTTAAAAAAGCTATCATCTGGATGGATGATAGCTTTGCTGGGTAAAGTAATCTTGGCTGTAGGTTCTTGCTATTCATCACTTTGAATATTTCTTGCCACTCCATTCTGGCCTGCAAAGTTTCTGTTGAGAAACCAGCTGACAGATGTATGGGTGCCCCCTTGCTTTTCTCTTGCTGCTTTTAAAATTCTCTCCTTGTCTTTTGCTCTTGGCATTTTAATGATGATGTGTCTTGGTGTGGTCCTCTTTGGATTCCTTTTGTTTGGTTCAGAATTGAGGGTCAGATAAAGAGCTTCACAGACAAAAAAAAGCTAAAGGAGTTCATCACCACCCAACCAGTATTATATGAAATGCTGAAAGGTATCCTGTGAGAAGAAGAAGAAAAAGTAAAGATAAAAATTATGAACAACAAATATATATCTATCAACAAGTGAATCTAAAAATCAAGTGAATAAAAAATCTGATGAATAGAATAAACTGGTGAATAGAATAGAATCAGGGGCATAGAAAGGGAGTGAGCTGACAATTTTCGGGGGGAAAAAGTGTTGGGGGTGTGGGAAGAGACAATAATCGTACACCTACGGGTGAGAATGGGGAGGGCATAAGGACAGAGGGTGGGATGAGAACTGGGAGGAGGGGAGCTATGGGGGGAAAAAAGAGGAACAACTATAATAATCTGAACAATAAAGATTAAAAAAATAAAGTCTGGACTGAGACTGCATGCGGCACAAAAAGGAGCCGACCGGAGACACTTGCGGTCTCCGTCCGGCTCCATTGAAATGAATGGGGTCCACCGTATGTGGCAACTGCAGGTTTTCCAGTCCGGCTCGGAAGTTTCAGCACCCGCCCTATAAGATGACACCCAGCGTATAAGACGACCCTCAACTTTTGAGAAGATTTTCCTGGATTGAAAAGTCGTCTTATATACCGGAAAATACGGTATTTAGAGTGGAATTTACTTTCTCACCTCTCCCTCAACCACTTTGGGATGAACTGAATTTCGTCAGGGGCTCCACCAATAGTTCAAACCTTGAAGTCATTTGAACTCTCTTTCCCTCAACCCCTGCATTTAATGTGTCCCCCTAAACACCCATTTGTGCCAGCCCACCCACATTCAGGTTTGTATAACACAGAGTTGCCCTGTTAACACCAGGGCTTTCCTGCTGGGTCCCTCTGCCATAGGCTCCGCCCACTGCAGTCAGATGAGCCTTCTATCTGGAGCCTTGACCTTGCTTTCTCCCACTCTGAAGCTTCTCCATGTTCTCTGTTGCCTTACAACAATTGTAATGATTATCTGTTGCTGTGCAACAAACCCACACGGTGACATAACACTACCACCAGGTTCTGGACTTCCGATCCTCTGGGTCGGGAACTTGGAAGGAAGGCACAGTGCGTCAGCTGCCTCCTGCACACCTCCTACTGGGGATGTGCCTGCAACCAAGGTACATGCCCTTGACCAGAATTGAACCTGGGACCTTTCAGTCCACAGTCTGACACGCTATCTACCGAGCCAAACCACCTAGGGCTGTATATTATTCTTTATTTCAGTCACTGTATGCTTAATTTCTGACTTTTCCATTTTTTTGGTATTCTCATTAAGATCCTTGAAGGTCTCACCAAGTTCCTTGGAGGTTCATAGAATATTCTTGAGTAGCCTTATAACTGTGATTTTGAACTCTATATCCAGTAGTTTGCTTTCCTCCTTTTCTTTCATTTGTGACCTGTTTCTTTTCTTTTCTTTTTTTTCATTTAACAAATATTTATTTCAGACATTCGCTGTGCCTATTGTTCTGTCCCCACTGTTCCAGTCCCCCACCCTGCTTCGTTGTTTTCTTACTTTCTTTTTTTTAATGTACTTGATTTTTATTTATTTATTTTTTATTATTACATAAAGTTTTACAAAGATTAGTGCATATACCTCTTTTTCCCCCTGCCCTTCCCCCAGCCTCCCCTACCCCCCAGTGTTTTGTGTCCATTGGTTATGCTTAAATGCATGCACCAAAGTCCCTTGGCTGATCTGTTACCCCCCCACCCCAGTGTCCCTGTCCTTGTTGCTGTAATTTGACAGTTTGTTTGATGCTGCTCTGCCTCTGTATCTATTTTTGTTCACCAGTTTATAATGGTTATTATTATCCATAGATGAATGAGGACATGTGGTATTTTTCTTTCATTGACTGGCTTATTTCACTTAGCATTTTGTTCTCCAGTTCCATCCATGCTGCTGCAAATGCTAAGAACTCCTTCCTTTTTACAGCAGCATAGTATTTCATTGTGTAGATGTACCACAGTTTTCTAATCCATTCATCTGCTGATGGGCACTTAGGCTGTTTCCAAATTTTAGCTATGGTAAATTGCTGCTATGAACATAGGGATGCATATGTCCTTTCTGATTGGTGTTTCTGGGGTAAACCAGCCGGGCCCCACTCACGCATCAGGCCTCTATCCTATATAATAAAAGGGTAATATGCAAATTGACCCTAACAGCAGAATAACTGGGAATGACTGGTCACTATGACACACACTGACCACCAGGGGGCAGTGCTCAATGCAGGAGCTTCCCCCTGCTGGTCAGTGTGCTCCCACAGGGGGAGCTCTGCTCAGCCACAAGCCAGGCTAATGGCTGCCAGCACAGCGGTGGTGGTGGGAGCCTCTCCTGCCTCCAGCTGCAGCTTAGGCCTGCTGCAGCTTAGGCCTGCTTCCTGCTGGCAAGTGGACATCCCCCGAGAGCTCCTGGGCTGCCAGAGGGATGTCTGACTGCCAGCTTAGTCCCGATCTCCCAGGGAGCGGGCCTAATTCAGCAGGTGGATATCCCCCAAGGGGTCCCAGACTGTGAGAGGGCACAGGCTGGGCTGAGGGACACCCCCCTCCCCGAGTGCACAAATTTTTGTGCACCGGGCCTCTAGTTGTATATAATAATTTGTCTATAAATGTATAGTAATCCCTCCTTATCCATAGGGAATATGTTCTAAGATTACTGAAACCATAGATAATACCAAACCATATACAGTATATGCTATGTTTTTTTCTATATATACACATCTATGGTACAGTTTAATTTATAAATTAGGCACAGTAAGAGATTAACAGCAATAACTAATAAGATAGGTCAATTATAACAATATGCTGTAATAAAACTTACGTGAATACTAGGGGCCCAGTGCACAGAGGGGGCCCTGGCCTGCATCCTCTCACAATCCGGGACCCCTTGGTGGATGTTGGAGAGCCAATTTTGGCCAGATCCCTGCAGGCCACACTATTGGGCCGCTGGTATGCATATAAGATCTTTGGTTAATCTCTTCCTGCCCTCTTCCCTCTGAGATTCATCAGTTTGTTCCATGTTTCCATGCCTGTGGTTTCCACTCCTGCGTTGAGTGTCTGCCCCTTGGTGGTTAGTGCGTGTCATAGCTATCAGTTGGCCGGTCAGCCAGTTGCTTAGGCTTTCATATATATAGATGTTCTCTCCTCAAAATCATATCATATTGTACACAACTTGATGGCTTTTCTTTGGTGTATCTGAATTGCTGGTGTCACTACCCTGTGCTTTGGGGTCATTAGTAAGTAAACTAAAGGTGCCTGAACACAAGCACTGCGATACCACGATAGTCAATCTGATAACTGAGACGACTGCTGAGTGACTGAGGGTGGATGTGCCAGACAGAGGATGATTCATGCACTGGACAGGACAGCAGGATGGCATGCAATCTCATCATGTACTCAGAACGGCACACAGTTTAAAACTTATTATTTAGAGAAAGCTTATTTCTGGAATTTTCCATTTCATGTTTTCAGATCACAGTTGACCATGGGTAACTGAAACTCATAGGTGCTAGAATCTGCTGCATATGTTTCTGTGTAAAGCCTGTGTATATATCTGTGTGTATATGTGTACGCCTTTACCAGTATTTACACACGTAACAGCATCAGGCCTTGTCAGGCCTCAGTTCAGTGCCCGCCAGTCCTGATGTAGAGCTGTCCTCACAGTCCTCCCGTCGCTGTGTGTGAGCAGAGTGGAGGGTCATTTCCTGGAGTCTGTTCGGCCTCGACCAGTCTATTTATTCTTAGTTTGATGATCCCAGGGTGGGTCACACAGGCCTCTCACTCTACTTCCCTATTTTCATCTCCCACTGTGTCACCTACTTCCAAGCTCGCTCTGCCTCCTCCCGAAAGCAGAGCGACGTAAATGTGGAAAACTTAAACCTGTTGGCGTTGCCCCTCATGTCACAGTTCATTTCACAGTTGGCCGGGGAAGGGAGGCAATGCTCTGTTGTACGATGCAGTTCTTGTTGCAGTCTCTCCTTTGGTTTTTTAAAATAACCCAGGAAGCTGCATCACTCTTCACATCTCAGTCCTGTGGCATGTCCTGGCGGCGATCTCTTCGTCTTGTGCCTCAGTTTCATCCCCTGCAAAATGGCGATCAACAAACACTGCGCCTGGAAGTTTCTAAGGGCCACCAAGCAGGCTGGTTAGTTGGGTAAACGGGAGGCATGATCTCTCCGCCACCCAAGAGAAAGGCACCCCACAAGCAGGCCAAAAGGCTGCCCTGACTTGCCAGAGGAGCGTTCTCTGTAAGCAGGGAGAGTCAGGAAGAACGCGGACATGGGCGAATTTCCCCCAGCGTCTGCTGGTCTCCATGACAGAGGGGACCCACTAGGAGGTGTTCATATCCTTTCGGATGAAGGTGAAAGGGGAGGAGTGGGCAGAAAGGGAGGGGAAGAAAGATAGGTGTGTGAGAGACCTGCGTGAGGTTTAGATAGATACACAGCATTTTATTAGCTTGGAGGAAACCCACATGAAAGTACAGTGTTTAGAGAAAGAGTTGATTTCTGATAAAAATTGTAATTCATTGACTGAGGTGGAGAGGTAGCAAAGTTTAAAGTTTTAACCATAAAAATGAAATTAAGGGGAAAAAAAACCCACTTGCAGAGAGAAGAGAGTACGAGCTTTTCCTTTCCCTTGTGACATCAACTGGTGAAATTCACACACAAGACCAGATGCACATGGAGCTTCTAGGAGTCCCTGGGGCCTGGAAGCTCCCCTAGGAGTGACCTTTGATGTGGCTCGGCCATTGGTGGACTTGCGTCCTCATTAGTACTTGTGCAGTCACTGCTTGCTTCGTTCCAGAGTTTGTCTCTCACCACGCAGAGTGTAACGATTGCAGCCTGGCCAGGTCGCCCCAGGTGAGCATTTCGGAAGCTCCGGGCCTCTGTGTCCTGACTTCTGCAGTTCCCCTGCAATCTGAAACCCATTCTTCAAAGTCAAAGCTCCGTCTCTGCGTAACTGGATGGCTGAGTTGCTGCAGCGGCACTCCTGAGAGACCCGTCAGTGACCTGTCACCTCAGCCGGTGAGAGCTGCTGGGAGCAGTGTCTGGACTCCCAGGGGTTTGCTGGGGGAGGCTAGCTCCTCACCAGGGCCAACTGTGGGCATCGCTTCCCAACTTCTGCCGGGTGACATCACATCAGGCGTTTTAAATGAGCTATGGTGACAGTATTCACACCATGGAACTCGGCAAAAACCACGAATCACTCCCTCCCTCCCCCTGCCCCAAGTGCAAGGGTGTATTGTTGGTTCTTGGATCCAGGACCGCTGGCTTCTCTGATTTGAGTTTGTCTCTATCAAGGCTCATTCCTTTGTGCTCCAACCTTCACTCCCCAGTCAACACGCCTAGTCACTTCAAGGTCATCACAGCCTTCTTTCTGCTTATTTAGCTCATAGAGATGTCCACGTAGACGCAAGGCAGCATGTGAAAGAAGAGCTGGTGGTTTGGAGCCTGTGGCTGCAACAGATCCTCTCGCTGCTAGTGACAGCCCTCCTTGGTCTTTAATACTGTTGTTAGTCAACGATAGGTAGCATCTTACAGTCCTGTCACAGCCCACAGATACCTGGAATGACTGCCCTGCCCAAATGCCTGCAAGGATCTCCCATAGTCTACTGCGCAGTGGACACTCCTCACAATGGAGTTAAATAATGAGGCCTCGCGTCCTCTCGAGTTAGCATTCATCTGTCTCCCCAATGGATGTGTCCTGTTTGCCTTTGCCCAAACTCCAGTCTGTTCTCTCTTCTCCCAGCCCAAGCTCATCTCTGACCGTCATCATCCTGCCATGGTCTCCACTGAATACCACCCGGAGCCATGACTGGGATCCCTGACTTCTCGAGGATGTGACTCCTTTAAGCTGTGAAGGGCAGCTCCGTGGGCAGGCCCGGGAGGCCCAGAATAGCCCACCAAAGGGGTGGTTCCTGACTCTAAAGTTGCAAGACCAGCCAGTGTCTCTGGTGTCTCCCCACTCCTTGTTCATCTTCCTTGCTTCTCAGGTTTTGGTCATGGCTTTGCTCCTGCTGGCCAGCTTTCCATCCAGACTTTTTTCTGAGCATCTGCTAGAATGGACAGAGGAGGGAGTGTCTGACATAATTCCTGGCAAAGTTCTTGCTCTGGCCCTTGAACTGCACTCCCTCCCTTGGCCCTGAACTTCTCAATTCAAGGTCAGTTAGTAGTTATATTAGGCTTTGTGGCCACTATGGCCTCTGTCACAACGACTCATTGTAGTGGGAAAGCGTTTATAGACGATATGTAAACAAATACGTGTTTCAATAAAACTTTATTTGCAAAAATAGGCTTTGGGCTGGATGTAGCCCATGGGCCATAGTTTGCTGAACCCACTCAAGTCAAACACCTGCTAATATCTACACCTGGCGACGATTCACGTATCTGACGGTCAGCCTGACTATGTGATGTTCATCAGTGTGGCCCAGGCAGGAGCTCGTGCTGGGACATGCCCTCCTGGGAACCTTGCAGCCTCATGTGAGGGTCCCCGAAGACATTATTTGTCCGATTTGCTCGACCCATCAAGGAGCACTGTGTCCTGAAGGCCAGTGTCACAGAGCAGCATTCCCGCAATGCAGGACCCTTCAGGGTCCTGCTTTCATGTTTTCTGTCACATCTCTACTACGTGCACTGTTAGCTACTTCATAGTCTCCTTTTAAAAATGATCCCCCTTTAAAAACTTTGATGAGTACTTTAAAAGGAAACTGTATATCATCATTTATATAAATGGAAAACCAGTACTATTTGCAATAAATAGAAAGGAACCATAAAAATAAAGCATACTGAAAACAAAGTGTTATTGAATTCTAGTTACTGTTGCTACTTGGAAGGCTCCAAGGCTAAAAGAGGGGGGAAGATTAGTATTGCAGAGGTTATTGAAGACTGTCAGGTCCCAAGCTGATCTATTTCTTGGTATAAAAAGTCACATTAGAAAATAAATGCAATGTTTTGTTTTTTTAAAAAATTGCTGTATTTGCTCACCCCCTGAAGTCATTACATGGAATGCTGTCTCAATGTCCCACCTAAAAATGCCACCAGAATGAAAGGACTAGCGATTTGCGTGTGAGGTAGATTCCTGTTCATATTCCTAGCTTCACCTTAGATTCTCCAACTGCAAAGTGGGAACTTCATACTCCCTTCGTTCATGCAGCGATTTGGAGCTTGGTGTATTGTGTGCCTGGGCCGCCTGGATGCTAGTGTGGGGTGGTTTTAGGCACCGGAATGGGTGCTCGTAAAGCACTCAGCACAGTGCCTATCCCCCGTGTGGGCACCGTTGTCTTTGGAATCCTGCAATGCTCTTACAGTAGTATCGGTCACAATGCTTTTACAATAGTATCCACAAAGCGTCTGTCATTGGTCTGTGAAGTTCTACAGTCGCCTCACAGCTGAAAGACCTGGGGCAAGTTACTTAAATGCGCTTCTGGCTGTTGACCGGTGTGAGAATCAGTGAGATGAAGTGTGTGAAGTGCTTTTGAATAGTACAGTCTGCACCAGTTTATAGTTGGCAGTACCGTGGGTGGTGGGATTTGGTGTCCTGTCTTTCTCACCTTCTGGACCGAGGCCCTGGGAGGCAGACTGCAGAGGTGGGCTTCTAGCCATGTCACCCCTTTGCGTTCTCAGCTTGTGCAAAACTGTCCGTGAAGGGAATGGCAAATGTCAGTCCTGTTTGTTCTCACTTCTTTTCTCCCTCTCTGCTGCCCAAGAGCAGGGCTTGTTACCTTAATTCTAATGAATCTTGGTGGTCCCTGCTTCCCCGTTGGTACAGGCCTGGGGCGTAAGTGGGTCTCTTTGTTCTCTGGTGACTCCAGGTGCTGCTTGGGGTCAAGTGTCACCTCCTGTAGTCACATTCTGCACTTATGCCCTTTAGCTGGTTAATTCTCTGCTGTCTCAAAGCTTAGAAGCCCTGGCTCCATCTCCTGTGATTCTTAGCCACAGGGTTCTTTTCTTCTAGCCTTTACAAACCATTTTTCTTGGCTCACAGATTAAAGTCTGTCTATCAATGTCATTGAAAGAAGATTTCGAAAACTTCTCTGATTCTATGCTCAGAAGAAACCGCTTACAGCACAGAAAGTCTTTCTTCAGCGGTTTCCTTTGCCTGGCCAGCTTAGTTCTTTTTTTTTTTTTTAAATTTCTTTATTAATTTCAGGGAGGAAGGGAGAAGGAGAGAGAATGAAAGAATCATTGATGGGCTGCTTCCTGCACACCCCCTACTGGGGATCGAGCCCGCAACCCAGGCATGTGCCCTTGGCTGCAATCGAACCTGGGACCCTTCAGTCCACAGGCTGATGCTCTATCCACTGAGCCAAGCCAGCTAGGGCCCAACTTAGTTCTTGTACACTTTTCTTTCTTTCAAAAAAAATTTTTTCCCCTCTAATTTCAGAGAGGAGGAGAGAGAGAGAGGGAGAGAGAAACATCAAGGATGAGAGAGAATCATTGATGGGATGCCTTCTGCACATCCTGCACTGAACATCGAGCCCTCAACCTGGCCATGTGCCCTTGACTGGAATCGAACGTGGGACCCTTCAGTCATAAGCCAAACTTCTGTCCACTGAGCCAAACCAGCTAGAGCTTGTACACATTTCTGTAGGAAGAAGAGGCATCTGTTCTGTCCTTGAGGGAAGGTAGCCAGCAGGACTGGAGAATTCTTGACCCCGAGGAGGATTGTAGGAAGAGACCATCTGGCCCAGAGAAATGAAGTCACCTGCACAGTCACAAATCCAAGGGGTGGCCCCACGCCAACAATTCTGATGCTGGTCTGACTTTCTCCCCAGGACCTGCCAGTTGGCTGGGTGGTATCGCTCCAACCTGGGGAATGAGCTTTCTCTCAGAGCTCTACAGCCATCAAAGGGCTGCAAGGAGCCTGGTCAGAGAGAGAGCGGTCCCTTTCCGTTCAGATAACCTGGCCTGACCACAGGGGGTTGAATTCAGATAACCTGGCCTGATTCCATGGGCTTAAAAGGCAGCCACACGTGCAGTCCGTTGAGTTGTGTATAGTCATTCCTTGATCCTGCAGTGCTAGATGGCGGGATGCACAAATCCCAGGGCTGCAGAGCCTGGCTGGGCAGCAGAGATATAAACAGAGGGTTGTGATAAATGCAACAAACACGGCACCAGCCAGGGGCTGTGAGAGCACTGACCCTGCCACGCCAGGCAGCCTTCCCCCAGTTAATGTGAAATTTCGATTCTGACAACTGATGTTAAGCCGACACGACCTGGAAACGCGGAGTGCCCCGGACCCCATTTGGATGACCACTGATGTGATTGGCTTCCCCGTGCCCAGCATGGCCCTGAGGAAGTACCCTCTCCTGACCAGAACAGGGAGCTCGAGTCGGCCAAGGGTATTAGTCTCCCTGGGACTGCACCTCCGAAACCTCCCCGAGGGAAAGTGGGGGTGACTCTTTATGACAAGAAGTTGGTGGCATGGGCATGGCATTGTGGCCATCCCAGCAGCCTGGGCACGTAAGGAGCCAAATAAGGCAGCTGCCTCCGCAGAGAGCGGTGCCCTTTGCTGTTAGCAGAGGGGGGGGGGGCCCTGGGGTTGATTTTGTTTCTGTTGAATCAATAGAAGAAGAAGAAGGAAAAGAGGCAAATTATTTGGCAGCACAGAGCATATTCGTAAGATTGCGCTACAGACCAAAGGCAACGCAGTTACATCCATGTTTTTGGATAGATGTGGGAGAAAATACCAATAAAAGGATTCCAAAAATATGTTGGGCAGAGGAATCATTATTGCAGTAAGTAAATAGGGCATTACTATGATGGAGGCATCATTCAGGTTTTAGTGTCATGGTTTTAAACAATGAATCATCGTCTTGAGTCATCTTGCACCAACCTGAAACACTGTTGCAGTCGGGGAAACAGCAGAGTACCTATTGTAATGGTAGTTGAGATGGTTTCATTTCAGGGTAAAGAGGCACTTAATTTGGTGGTTCAGTGTGCCTGGCAGCCCCGTGCTGGAGGAAGGTAGGGGATCATCGTAGACGGCCCCGGTGGTGGGGTGCACACGCCCACAGGAATGGGCAGAACTGTGCTTGCACCCGCATCCTCAGAGCCACAGGCTCTCTTTGCTGAGGAGGGAAGTCAGTAGAAGAAAACGGCTTTGGAGGCGGAAGTTAGCGCTGGGGCTGTGTTGGTGGGATTTCCAGTCTTCGGCCCAGTGATCTCTGGGCTTCATGATTCCTTTCTGGGTCTGGGAAAGGTTCTCACCTTCACGGTTCAGCTGAGGGGACAGGAAGCCTCTCCTGCCTGCTCTCTTCAGACCTGATGCTGCGGCCTCTCTGTCTTTGTGCACTCATCCCCTGACACAGGGGACCCTCTGGACCCCTCTAAATTTGCAACTCTTACCTTTGTGCCCCGGGCCCACTCTGCAGCCTGCTGCTCCGGACTCAGCTGAGGCATCGCCTTCCCTGGGGGCCGGCCATGTTTCCTTCTGTCTGTGTAGCATCCAGGCTACGCTCTAGCAGGACACAGGCCTGTGTCAGAGTGGCTTGGCATGGGGGGGGGGTAGGTGCAGGGGGCCAGTGACTGCTTGCTTGGCAGGGTTCAGAATGTGAGATCCTCGTGGTGGGGAATGCACTTTCCACCCGTCTCTCTGGCGTCCGGCATCATGAATGCTCAGTCAGGGTTTGCCAGATACATCAAATGAAGACAGTTAATTAAACCAGGAGTCAGCTGCGAGGATACTGAATGAAAGCAGGGAAGAATTCTGCGGAGATTTCCAGGGTGGTTGAAGTTGTTTGACATATGAAGAAATCACCAACCTCATTCATAATTAAAATGCAAGTAAGACAGTATTTTTCACCTCTGAGCAGGCAGAAATCAAAATTTGATAACTTGGGTTTTCAGATGTGTGGGGAAACAACACTGTATTTATATGTTGACATTACAAATGTAGAGTCCTCTGACCCAGGGATTCCACTTCTAAGAGCTTATCGTCCAAGATATACATACACATGTGCAAAACTAGATAGATAGATAGACATTCACTACCACAGTGTTGGTTTTCTGGCAGTAGCTAAAGATTAGAAACATCCTATGCCCATCAGTAAGAGACCAGTTAGGTTAATTATGGTTCATTCATAAAATTAAATATTATACAGCTGTCAAAAAGAACAGTACAGCTCTTTGTGTATGCGTATGACACAGTCTCCAAGTGAAAAGCATGTACAGAGCATTAACAATTATATTTGCAGGGAGGGGAAATGTTTACATGTTTCTGTATAGCATACTCAGGAATGACAAAAACCTGATATCAAGAATTGGAGGATAGGTATAGAAGGGTGAAGTTTTTTACTACATATTTTTCTATTTTGGTTCCTTGTGAATGTTGTTCAAAGAATATGTAGTACTTATTTCTAAAATAATTTGTTTTAAAGTAGCCAGTCGAGTGGTAGATGTGTGTCCAGATGTGCTGAGATCTGCAGAATCACTCTAAAAATCACAAAGAATTCCATGTAAATAGAAACACTTTTCATCCAGTTATATACACCCCCCCCCCCCCACACACACACACCAACCTTCCTGCCTTTGAAGTCTCTTACTCATGGCTACCTAGACCAGCGGTCGCCGACCTTTTGGACCTCACGGACCACCAGTGGTCCACGGACTATCGGTTGGCGACCGCTGGAATAGACCATTGGGGTTGCAAAGGGCTTGGGCACCTATCTAGTGGTGTTTTCCTGAGAGCTGAACACTGCTGCTCTTCCAGTACATGTGCCTTGCCTTCCGTTTCTCTCGCCTGCTGCTACAGCATGTTTGCTTTAAAAGCATGAATGCCGTCCTTACAGAGCTGTTTAGATCAGAGTTGCAATAGCAAGTAGAGTGTCACTACAATACTAAGTAACCAACATATGACGCACGGGCCAGAGCTCTGTTTCTTGTAGTGGTAGTGGAAACAGAAGCTTTGATCCTCTGGGTTATTGCATCAGTGGAATTCCTTGAAGGCATTATAGTCGTCTCATTCGGTTACACGCCAAGACCTATATATACCCATACGAAATGGGCACGCTCCTACTAGCTGTGTCATACCCTCCCTTCATAGTAAATTTCATGAGATAACATACCTTCAAAACCCAGCTACCTTAGTAACCTTGGCAGTAGGGAAAGTGTAAACATAAAGCTTTCTTCTATAAGGACAGAAATGGGACAAGGGTGGCCATAGAGGTGGGTTGTGATACAGGTGAAGTCAGAAACTATTTTTGGATTGTAAGCCACATATATAAAGGTAATATGCAAAGTGTCCCCATGGGAGTTTGACCGGGAGACCAGGAGTTCGATCAATCACTATGATGTGCTCTGACCACCGGAGGGTGGTGTGGAATGAACAAGGCCTGGCCAGCAGCTGGCAGCTGGGGAAGGGAGGCCGCGGCTGGCAGCTGGAGGGCTCCAATCAGCCCTGTTCGCTGGGTAGGCCTAGGGACCCTACCTGTGCACAAATTTCATGCACCAGGCCTCTAGTCCAATTATAAAATACTATGGACTTTGCCATCTAACTATTAAGTTATTAAAAATTGTGAGCTGAAGAAAATGCAAGATTTGTTGATACAACAAATTTTTTTAATTCAGTGTCTTTGTAGCCTAAGATCCATGGAGATACTTCTTGCTGCTCCTTACCTTTCTCTCTTTGACAGTTCTGTTTTGCTGCCAAAATGAAGTGAACCTTAGATTTGGAAAGAATCTTGTCTAACTGCCTGTCATCTTGTCTCAAATGCCTCATGCCTGAGGTATTAACCAGAGAGGTTAAATGACTGCCCAACATCAGCATAACAGCTTCTCCGAGGTACTGCTGCAGTTCAAGGGCTGATTCCCCATTGCCCGCTCAGCGCTCCTTCCCCTGTTTCTCTTTCGTGCTGAAATAATGGTAGCCTTGGGTAGCATAACGTCTTCTATTAGGGGTGCGGAAGAATTATCTTGTTAGAAAATTCAGGGGATAAATTTATATATGTTTTAAAGTCGTTGTTCTCTAAATCAAGGCCTTCTGCTTTTACTTACAAACACTAGTTAATAAAGGTGTTGGTATTTCCACAAGTATCTTGCTTGAATATGAAAAATTTTGTATCCCCTCCCCACCACCAAAGAGCACAAGTATCCTGAATTAAGCACAATAATCAAGGTGCTCTTAATGAAGGAGTATTTAGTCCCTTGGTTTGCCAGTTGTGCTTCTCAGCTTCTGAAATTATCCTGAAAGAGGTCTGTAGCCTGAATCCACAGTGCTTTCGCATGACGGCAGTAGCTGCTCTCCTGGGTCAATACTGGCTCCACGCAGTGCCCTCTGGTGACTCATCAAGTAAAGTCAGATTCATTCACATTTCCTAGGAAAACGGAGGTACCACTCCCCTGGGCACAGAGGTACCAGAGCGGGGGATGTGAGAGCGTTGTGCGTCTGTCCAAATAACCATGGTGCCCTCATCTGTAGGACGCACTGGAGCACTTTTTCATAATTCCCTGGGTTTTGATGAGGGACCCATGAGAGGAGAGGACAGAAGCTCACCACAGTACCCAGGAGGCTGGGACTCGGTGATCCGCTGTGGGACGGGCACCTGCTCAACTCTCTTCGTGCTTCAGTTATGCTGCTGAGGACCTGGCTCCATACAGTGAAAGGAGCAGGGTCCCTGAAGTAGGAGGGTCCCTGGGCTGCATCTAGGGAAGGAAGAGGGAAGAGATGGAATCTGAAGCTGTGGTCGCATGACCTCCTGTGGTCACCTGCTGAGCCAGGTAGATTGTTCACTGCGGGAGCCCCTTACACGTCCCGCGTGGTTCAGGGTTCCCGTTCAGGTTCGAGTTCTGGAGGAGACCGCACGCAAAATGAAGAGAGAGAGACTAGAAGAAAATTAATTTAGAATAATAGGGACCAGGCGTGGCAACTTTACCTCTAGTGGGTAAGATTGCCCACCACACCGGCCTTGCTCAAAGCTTTTATTCAGGCAAAGGGGAACACAATCACATCCTTAACCTAAGGGCATGAAACTCCAACAACAAAGAGGCAACAAGAATTTACATATCAGTAACAGAGGTGGAGGGCTGCTTTAACTATCAAAGTCTACATCTAAACAATGGGTGAATAGCTCCCCCACAATTCAGGGGAATTAAGGTCGACCAGCCTTTAGGCACATTTCTCTACGAAGTGACAATGACTGGTCTTCGGCAGTTCACCTTTGTGCAAGTCAGGCATTGCACCCATGTGCCACTTCCCATGGGTGGGTACTGCTGGTGCCTGCCCAGCTGTTGGTGCTAGCTTGAGAGGAAGTGATGAAAAGTCCGAAACCATCTGAGACAGATGCTTTGCTTCCTGTCTTTGTAAGACAGGGAACTCAAGAGAGTGTGAATCATCGGTTGGGAAGAATTTCGTGTCTAAATGCTAGAGGTTAGCCCTGTCACATACACGTGTTCATTCATCCAGAGTCCTAGCGACTCCTGGGCTCCTGGCACCAGGTTAGAATGGGATGCTCAGGGGCAGGGAGAGGATGGGCACTGCTCAGGAAGGGCACAGCTCAGGAATACAGCGTTTCCTCTGTGGGAGGCTAGTCTCCCAAAATTGGTTATGAATTACAGGCGTATGTTTGGAGTTAAATCCCTAATTTGCCTCATTTCAAAATTGATGTAAAGGAATCTCAAGATGAAGCCTTATTCAGATGACAGGATCCTTTTTCAAATAAGAATAATTTATATGTCATTTCCCCCAATTCATTCATCTGTTTTTAAAGTCTATTTTTAAGAGTTTGCAAAGTGAATTTCTTGCAGTCAAATCATGTAACTTAGCTTAAAGAGCGAATAATTTTCTTTTTTACTCATCAGCACCTTATGAGGTTAAAGATGTTCACTGATTTTTTTTTCTTTGTGTCTTGTGAAGTGCTTTTATTTTTTACTAGAGGCCCAGTGAACACAGATGGGGTCTCTGAGACTGACCTGCACCCTCTTGCAATCAGAGCCCTCTCAGGGGATGTCAGACTGCCGGGTTTTGGCCCCATCCCCACAGGTGTGGCTGAAACCTGGCAATCTGACATCCCCCGAGGGATGTAGTGGTTCTGAAGCGGCAGACAGCTGGAGAGAAGCCCCAGCTGGGGCGGGCGAAGCTCTGCTGCTGCTCATCCTGGAGCTGCTGCTGCTGCCTCCACTCAGTAGCGCTGCTGCCACTGCAGTTGCACTCTCCAGCCATGAGCCCAGCTTCTGGCTGAGCAGCAGTCCCCCTGTGGGAGCGCCCTGACCAATTGCGGCAGCTCCTGCATTGAGCGTCTGCTCACTGATGGTCAGTGTGCGTCTTGGCGACCAGGCGACCGGTCGTTCCGATTGTTAGGTTGTAACGGTCGTGTAGGTATTGGTATTGTATGAGAAGGTTGGTGTTGTATGAGAAGTTACTTTTATGACTTCTCTCCCAATTTTGAAAAATAACTCTTGTTATAACCTTTTTTATTTTCTCCAGAGCACCCTTCAGGTAGCAGAGGAAACCTCGGGGAGTTAAGTGCCAGACCCTGGGTGACGAGGTTTAGCAACACCCCTTGTGAGAATACAGGTGTCTTACTGCTGTTAGACAGAAATACCTGTCCCAGAAATACCTCCCATACAGTTGGAAACAAGGGCTTGAGTGTTGCTATTTACTAGCTGCAATTATAAGGTTACTGAGCAGAAATAGGTGTTAAAAGATATTTTGTCCATTTCTAGTTAAAACCTAAAAATAATGAGCTAGGAAACAGCAGGGATCGCCTTTTTCCTTGAAAATTTCTTTAAAAAAAATAAATATTTTATTGATTTTTTTACAGAGAGGAAGGGAGAGGGATAGAGAGTTAGAAACATGGATGAGAGAGAAACATCGATCAGCTGCCTCCTGCGCACCCCCCACCGGGGATGTGCGGGCAACTAAGGCACATGCTCTCGACCAGAATTGAACCTGGGACCTTTCAGTCAGCAGGCTGACGCTCTAGCCACTGAGCCAAACCAGTCAGGGCTTTCCTTGGAAGATTTCATTAGACCAAGGGACCAACCCTAAAGTATATTCTTTTCATTGTTACTGAAATTAGGTAGAGGGACCTAAGGCTGCTGAGGTCAGTATTCTCTTATGTAAGTGTTAATTGCTGTTGTTGTTGTTCTTTACTCCTAGACTGTAAGCAATGTGAGGACATTTCTGTTTTGTTCACTACTATACGCCAGAACCCAAGTGCTTGGCATATAATAGACTAGAGGCCCGGTGCACGGGATTCAGGCACTGGTGGGGGGTGTGGTTTGTGGGGATCCACCCACTGTGGGAGCACCGGTCATCCCAGTCAGCTGAGCGGCTGTGGACCTGCCCTTTGAGCAGCTGCTCCCTGATCCGGTATCTTCTGTGAAGCCAGAGCACTCGCCTCTCCAGGGACCTGTTCAGGGCTGGACCCAGGGACAGTAGCACTGAGAGGCAGCAGAGTAGGCCTCAGTCCTGTGGTGGCCACGAACCCGCCTCCCAGCCCCCGGGGTTAGGTCTGTGAGCCCAGTGGCAGCGCTGCGTGGCCAGCGGGCGTCCGGAGGAGGCGGCAGGGAGCGAGGAGGAGGAGCCTGGGGCGAGAAGGTAATGATCGCAGCCCAGGTTCCTGCCCGTTGCCTGGGATTTGCAGCCACTTATCCCGATCATCTGAGCAGCGCTCCCACTGTATGCACGAATTTGTGCACCTTGAAAGGACCTGTGGGCTGTGGGGCTGCAGTGGGCACAGGGGCAAGTCTCAGCCCATCCTCCACGCCCCCACCCAGTCCCTCCTACCAGAGCCCCTGGGCCCCTGTCTGCCTACAGCTCTGCTCCTGCTGCTCCTACACACTCATGGCACTGGCCCCAATCGCTTGGTGCTGTCAGTGAGTGTGAGTGGCAGCTGCCAGCCCGATGGCCCCTCAGGGCTTCTCCGCCTCCTCCTGTTCCTGATGGGTGAGAGACTGCAGCGCATGAGCACAAAGAATTTTCAGTAACTGCCAGAGGCTTGCCCTGATGACAACGACTGGTGCCCCACCTTGGTCTGGGGCCCCTGCTCACCTGCTCCACCATCTCGCTGTGGCTGCCGCCTGCCATGTTCTGCGCTCTGCTGCCTGCCGCTGCTGCCTGACATGTTCCGCGCACGCCCCCTGGTGGTTAGCACATGTCATAGTGAGTGGTCAAACTCCCGGTTGACCACCCGCTAGGAGAATTTGCACATTAGGCTTATGTATATATAGACTAGAGGCCTGGTGCATGAAATTCACGCACTGGGGGTGACCCTCAGACTGGATTGTGAGAGGGCCCAGGCCAGGCTGAGGGACGCCACTGGTCCATTATCAGGGCTGGGGCGGGACACGGGAGTTTGGCCAGCCAGGGAGGGACCACATGAGGGCTTCAGGGTATGTCCAGCCTATCTTGCTCAGTCCCGATTGGCTGGACCCCAGCAGCAAGCTAACCTACTGGTCAGAGCATCTGCCCCCTGGTGGTCAGTGCATGTCATAGCGAAGGGTTGAGCAGCCTTAGCATATCATTAGTGTATTACACTTTGATTGGTTGAATGGTTGACCGGATGACTGGACACTTAGCATATTAGGCTTTTATTATATAGGACTAGAGGCCCAGTGCATGAAAATTCATGCACTGGGGGGTGTCCCTCAGCCTGGCCTGCACCCTCTCACAGTCCGTGTGCCCTCAGGGGATGTCCTACTGATGGCTTAAGCCACAGTCAGGCCTCACTTTGCGGGAAGCAACCAAGCAGGTGATCGGGATGGGTGCCAATTGGCTCGGCCCTGCCTCCCCCCCCATCCCCTCCGCCCCTTCTGGTCGCTTCCAGGCCCCCCCCCCCCATCATCCCCTCTCTCTGCCCATTGGCATGTGCCTTGGCTGGCCTGGCGCCACCTGCTCGCCAGCCCCACCCCCTGCCACTGGTCATTCTGCCATTTGGTTGATTTGCATATTATGCTTTTATTGTATAGGAGAATATTTAGGGAGCATTTGATAAATGAGTTTGGGAAAGCTTTTAGTTTAACCTTAGAAATCATTCTGTTCTCCAAAATCAAAGAAATGGCCAGTATTTAACCTCCAGTCAGAACATGTGAGTGCAGGGTAGTTTGGATCGTCCCCTCACACCCACCCCAGTCCTCAGGGTAGGTGAGTTCTGGCTGGTTTACCTGGGCATGGGGGAGGAGTTCCTGTGTGAGGGGTGTGGCTTAGCTGGCTCGCTCCTGCTTTTCTCTGGGATTTAGGGCTGTATTAGAGGTGAATTTAATTTTCCCTGGTCATCATCCTATGATAAATAAGATCCAAGTCTTATAACAGCTGGAAATAGTGCCTTCTTTTCAGAGGTTCAAGGCTGTTGTTTATCACTTGTTCCCAAGCTCTGAGGACTCACTGCTTCTGGCTTGAGTTTGTAATTGTGAAATATTTCTTCAGTTCGTCAGTGCATGTCTCTGTACTTCTGTCTTCAGGGGGGGAAAACCCACCACCTCCACATGAGTCATTGTATCTAATCCATCACAGGAAATGAATGTGGTGCCCACTGTGTCAGGAAATGTCTCCCCCAGCGGTTGCCAGTCAGCAGCAGCCTGTTGTGCTGAGCTGATGAGCATAAACGGGAGTGAGAGGAGCTGGCTGGAGATGAGTCAGTGTCTTCGATGAGCACATGTTCTTAGAGTTGGAAGACAGGAGTAGGGGATGGAGTGGGCCAGGGAAAAGAAGCCAGCTGTCAGCAACAACTGCTCCTGGAGAATTCGCCGATTGCGGGGCACCTGCTGTATTCTAGATGCCACTTGGGCTAAGGAGGGAAAAAAGTGAAGAAGACACAGGTAGGAAGGAAGGAAGGCAGGCAGGGAGGGAGGGAGGGAAGGAGGGAGGGAGGGAGGGAGGGAGAAAGGGAAAGGAGAAAAGAGGGAGGGAGGGGACAGATTTGATGCTGTTGGGGAGAATTAAAGAAAACAATTACTTGAAAATGAAGAAATGCTGAAAGGGTGGCACCGTGGTGGGTCATGGGGCACGGGGTTCCCTTTGCCTTTACAGAGCTGATTCTATCTTTACCATGCGCTGCACCAGGCAGGCATTTATATGCTCAGATTATAACTTGTATTACACCGTGTTTATGCATAGGTTATGAGGTGAAAATATTTGTTCCTACCCTGGTGTTAATTTCAGAGAATGGGTTGAAGCGCTTCTACGGGTAATTAACCACCTCTGTAGAAGCACAACACAGTTCTGCTACCTGGAATCCTCATCACAGCAGAATACAAGATCACAGGATATGCTTCCAGTTCCTACTCAGTTAGATGTTGGAAAGCTAGAAGCTGGCATGCAGATGTTTGGCTTGCAGAGACTCAGCCTTACCTCTCTATATCTTGCCTTTCCAAATCTAAATGCTTGCTTGTACTCAGGCACACCTGACTGCCCTGCCTTCTGAGGACGCTGTCTACCTGTCTGTACTTCACTCCACCCTTCTCCACTCAAGAATCCATGTATTAGGAGGGTTCTCAGACTTGGTCTTGCTGCAGGAGGTTCAGCACAGCCCTGGTTGGGGCTGGTGATGGTAGCGAAGGTTTAATTAATAGGCTTGTGGGTACGCTCAGCCTCCAGCCATGGACCAGCAGAGCCTGTCAGCCAGGGCCTGACTCTGTGGAGGTGTTCACTAGTTAATACCTTCCTCACCCTCCCTACAGGGCGTTCCTAGTTAAGTAAATTTTCTTGAGGAGCCAAGGCTGAGCCGCTATGGTGAAGTTTCCAAATCACCCTTACTGGAGGAGATGTTTTTGATCTGAGAGTCTACTGTGATGTTGACTCCGCGGGTGAAAAGCTAGACACCCATCCCTAAGGCCTATTTTCCTAAGATTTTTGCCTGATGAGGCACATCTTGAAATACATACATGAGATGTAAATGTTGTTGCCGGTGAGTCGGCAATTCCGGAGTGACATTTTAAGAGCAAAGATTTAAATTTTTTAGACCACAAATCAAAATATCACTCCCTGCTGTGAGCCTCAAATAAGGAATGAACATATCAGCTTCCTTGGTTGCCTGTCTGAAAAATCGGGATAGCAGTGTCTGCTTCTGGCGGATGCCTAGCATCCATCACCATAATTGGTTGTGGAGGTTTAGAAGTGCCTGCTAAAAACACTGGGATGGATGTTTTGGGTGCACCTCTGAAATTCTGTTAGACTTCATCAAATACAATGAAGCCCATGGAGAAGTTCTAGTGAAACTAGAGCCAAAATTGTATGTCTTTCTCTGTATTGTTACAAAATAAGTTAAGAAAATGGTGGCTGGGAAAGAGGGTATGATCTATAGGGACTTGTACACAAACTGAATATGAATTTAAAGAAAATATTTATATGCTGATTTCCGTTTTAAAGAGCAAAAATACTGAGTTTCTGAGAAATCTGGTTACCTACTTCACTAGACTTGTGTGTGGTGGTTTCAATCTACAGTCAAGCATACTGATTCCTTTTAGCAGGAGGTGATTTTAGCCTTTCTCCTACACCCCTTTCCAAACAATTTATAGAATACTAAACTTGGAATGAAACTTAATGCTCATTTAATGCAAATTCTACTCATTGTACTACCTCAACCCAGCGAAGTCTTGCCCAGAAGCAGCAGTATTTCTGACTTCTCAGGATCACCTCATCATCATCTAAACCAGTGATTCTCAACCTTCTGGCCCTTAAATACAATTCCTCATGTTGTGACCAAACCATAAAATTATTTTCGTTGCTACTTCATAACTGTAATGTTGCTACTATTTTGAATCGTAATATAAATATCTGATATGCAGGATGGTCTTAGGTGACCTCTGTAAAAGGGGTCGCGACTCATAGTCTGATCTAAAACATCATCTAGTTGGTTTTTCTCTTATCCCTTCCCACTTCGTTCACCAATAACTAAGAATTGCTAATGTTTTCTGAAGAAGAGAAATCTGGGATTGTATTAGCAACCTCTTAAAAGGTCAGGGCTGCCCTAACCGGTTTGGCTCAGTGGATAGAGCGTCCCAGGTTCGATTCCAGCCAGGGACATGTACCCTGGTTGCGGGCACATCCCCAGTGGGAGGTGTGCAGGAAGCAGCTGATGGATGTCTCTCTCTCATCGATGTTTCTAACTCTCTATCCTTCTCCCTTTCTCTTTGTAAAAAATGAATAAAATACTTTTTTAAAAAAAGGTCAGGGCCTTTTGAAGAGCCGGTCACCTCGTTGAGAGGGCATAGGAGGTGAATGAGTCCTACGTCTCGGACACCTGCTTACTGTTTCTGTGATTTCTGGTCATTCAAGCAGTGGACTTCCAGTAGATCCCGTCCCTGAATGCTCATAAAGCACGAGTGTGTTTGTTAGAGCCACTTGGGGGTTTATGATTTCGTGGACGTGAGTTTATATTGGGAAGTTCCTGGGTTTATAACTGCAGCCCTCCTGGCTCAAAACTCTTGTGCTCGCTGTGGCAGCACATAATACTAAAACTGGGACGATACAGAGGAGGTTAGCATGGCCCCTGCGCGAGGATGGCACGTTGTGAAGCGTTCCATAATTAAAAAGCAAAAAGGACACTCTCTACAGTGGGTCACCCGTGTCTGATTCCATCCTTTTATGGTTTGGCCTGTAACACTGCTCATGTTCACAAGGACTCCACTCTGATCCTGTCCCCCCCCCCGCCCCCCCCAGACAAACAAACAACAAAAAAACTTCTCTTTGTTTACTTTTCAACACTTTTTGCGCTGAAAGCATTTCGTTTTCTAACAACTATTAGACTACATTTATTTTAGATTCCGCAGAGGCAGTGGCAATTGTTCTTAATAATTTTGTAGCAAAGTGACTAAAACGATTTGTTTTATTGACTCTTAATCATTTCCTGTGCCCTGCCTCTGTGTGTGAGAGAGAGATTGGATTTGGCTATCATGAGTTATTCATGTGCTTCCCTGAGGAGAACCTAGGACCTGGTTCAGTTTAGCACAGAATGACTCTTGTACAGAATGTGCAGACGCAGACGCTTTAAGAGGAACTTTCAGAACTAACGAGGAATGGGTAACAGATAAAGTGCCTCAAACGCATACGAACGAGGGCATGAGAGGCCGTGGAGTCTGACTGTAGCGTCGAGGGGAGGAGGGGTGTGGCCAGAGCTCTGGTGGTCTCGGCCCCCACAGCCCTTGGAGTGGGATAGCACACTTGCCCCTCTTACCGATAATGCTCAGTCCATGCCGTTTCCCTCCCTGTGTCACCTGATGGAGCTCAGAGTTGCTGTGGAAATAGACGGGACCTCGCTGGGGAGAATCTCATTGAATCCCACTCTCTCACAGGAATCTCCTTGCTTCCCCTGTTGCAGTTTACCTGGGGGTCCCACAAGCCTTAGCTGGCCTAATTTTTAAATACAACTTGAGATTCTGTGAGCTAAGTTCCCACAATTTATGTTAACTTTGTTCTCTGCTCAGGTCCCCAGCAGGAGGGATAACTGTCTGAGTTAGATAACAAGTTAGAATTCCCCAAGTGGCTGATCAGGCTCCTGGCTAATGGAACACATGCCCGAAAACTATGGTATTATCTTCCCCACATGCAGTCTGGCATTTTACCTTTTTAAAAATACATGTGGCCCTGACCGGTTTGGCTCAGTGGATGGAGCGTCGGCCTGCAGACTGAAAGGTCCCATGTTCGATTCTGGTCAAGGGCATGTGCCTCAGTTGCGGGCACATCCCCAGTGGGAGATGTGCAGGAGGCAGCTGATCGATGTTTCTCTCTCATCGATGTTTCTAGCTCTCTATCCCCCCTCCCTTCCTCTCTGTAAAAAATCAATAAGATATATTTAAAAACACACACATGTGAAATGGTTCTTCAAATCACAGATTTCTCAACAATTAATTATGATTTTATTTTCCCAGCTAAATTGTTTAACAATAAAGAGACAGAGAAGGGCTTGGCAGTAACAGGCCATGAGAGGGAATTTGGGTGTGGTGACAGAGTCATTCAAAACAGACAGGAGAACCAAACTAGTATGGCTCAGTGGTTGAGCATCGACCTATGAACCAGGAGGTCATGGGTTCAATTCCCGGGCAGGGCACATGCCTGGGTTGTGGGCTCAATCCTCAGCAGGGGGCCTGCTGGAGACAGCTAATCAATGATTCTCTCTTACCATTGATGTTTCTATCTCCCTTTCCATCTCTGAAATCAATAAGAAATATATTTTCTAAAAAGATAGAGAAATTCTTATTCACATATTCCTATTCTTTTTTTCTGCCTAATTTTAATGCTTAACAAAATCCAGAAACCATCTACATTACTCAGTTACCAGACCAGCAGGATATCCTGGAAAAAGAAAACAATCCTCTGAATAAAAAAGCAGGAGAAGGCCCTAATGTTCACCAGCAGGGTGGGTTAAATACACCTCAGCGCGTTCAGGTTATAAAATAGAATGAGAGCACTCTACCAACATGGAAAAAGCTTCAATATATTACTGTTAGGTGAGAGGGCAGGGGGAGAGGGGGGTGGATGTGAGGAGGGCGGTGCAGCAAGTGTGTCGAACATGCAGATATTTTTGTAAGAAGAGGGAAAATATGAATTAATTTTGCATTTGCTGTTACCTGTATACAGAAACTGAAGGAAACACAAGCAACAAGTAAAAATGTTTATTTCTATAAAAGACGAGACAGAGGGTGAGTGGGAGTTAGACTTTGTTATACCTTTGTATAGTATTCTAAGTCTTGAATTATGACTGTGTTATCTATTCAGAACTAAAAATAATTTTTTTAAAGAGAAGGTGTGCACTGTTAGGTGAGGGATAGATGAAACCTGATCTTGCTTAAGCATATTACATATGTGATTTCAGCCGTCAAGTTTTAGCCGACTGCCCTCTGGGATAGGGTCATTTGCAGGACCATGTATTTTGAGGAGGAAGGTGATAATTTTATAATGATCTGTATGGCAATTTAAGTTCTAACCCCTTTGGTAGGAAATTGGAAAGGCAGATCTGCATTTAAACTGTTCAACTTGTTCTGACTTCTTGGATTTTTAAAAAAAGGCCCTCCCTCTCCCAAGTAATTGAAAACCTTAAAACATCATAGTCATGATTCACAGTGGAAATCTCTTGCTGCTGCCTCGTGAACACAGTGGGAAAGGTTACTCCAGTTCTGGTCTTCCCCAGTTTTCCTTTAAGCTTGCATCCTGGAGAAAGCGTTGTATAGTCTGTGCTTTTGTTTTCACAGGAGCAGAAGAATTCAGATTAGGAACATCCCTCCTCACCTGCCGTGGGAGGTAAGCCGGTGTCACTTCAGTTTTTACTGTCCTCTCGCTTTCGCTCCTCTTTTAGTTCCCCTTCAGTCAGGAATTGGAGGTCCTCCGGCTCGATGCACCTTTCCTGCCCCTAATGTGCGTGACCTGCTGTGAGTTTGGGGTGGTGTCTGACCCTCTCATCATGCAGGATGTGCACTTCGATCTCTCAGGTTCTGTCTTCTCAAGCACCAACAAACTGTAAAACAAAATGGATACCTGGTTTGTGATTTTTTAAAATAAATATGTTTTTGTTTTTTTTTTTAATTGAGAGAGGAAAGGAGAGAGGTAGAGAGGGATAGAACCATCAATGATGAGAGAGAATCACTGACTGACCGCCTCCTGCGCTGGGGATTGAGCCCACAACTTGGGCATGTGCCCGGACCGGGAATTGAACCGTGACCTCCTGGTTCATAGGTGGACGCTCACCATTGAGCAACACCAGCCAAGCATGGTTTGTGATTTTTATTTCATGATTTTATTTAAAAAATTTTACCTTTATAAATTATGATTTGGGGTGGGGGAGGTCCATGGAAAACCAATAGTTTTGCTAGTTTAGCAGGTTTTTTTGTTTATTTTGAATTAACTGCTATGAATAACAGTTAAGATACATTTTCTGAATTGTAAAACTTCCTATAAGATTGCTACCTTCAAATAAATAGACGCATGGAACAGACTGACAGAGGTCAGAGGGGAGAGGGGTGGAGACTTGGATAAATGAAGGTGAAAAGAGTAACCAAAGAACATACATGCATAGCCCTTGGACACAGACAGCAGTTGTGAAGGCCAGAGGAGGGGTGGCAGGAACTGGATGGAGGCGGGCAAGGGGGGGCAAATGGAAGACATTCTGAAATAGTGTCAACAATAAACAAATTTAATGCCATGGCTGGTTTTTCCCAGTGGTTAGAGTGTCGGCCGGAGGATCGAAGGGCTGCAGGTCTGATTCTTGGCCCTGGTCATGGTGCAGGTGGAAGGCAACCAATCATTGTGTCTCTCTTGCGTCAATATATCTTTCTTTCTTGCCCCTGCTCTCCCTCCCTCGTACTTTCTCTAAAAAAATCAATGAAAAATCATATCCTCAGGTGAAGAGTTTAAAAAAATTAATAAATAAATAAGATAGAGTATGAGGAGTGACATTATTGCATTATTTAAAAACAAACTGCCTGATGTTTTATCCCCAACCCAAATGAAATAAAAATAGCTATAAAGGAAAGATAACGTTCTGTCTAATATATTCACTACTTCAAAACTTTTTTTAAAAATGTGTTTTTATTGATTATAGAGAGAAAGGGAGAGGGAGAGAGAGAAACATTGATGAAGAGAGAAACAGCAGTGAGCTGTCGCCTGCTCACCCTCCACTGGGGGCGTGTCCTGACCAGAAATCGAACCTGTGACCTCTTTGTACTTGGGTCGACACTCAACCACTGGGCCACAGCACGAGACAATATTTTCATTACTGTAAAAAAGCTTCTTATGGCCCAAACCGGTTTGGCTCAGTGGGTAGAGCATCAGCCTGTGGACTGAAGGGTCCCAGGTTCGATTCCGGTCAAGGGCATGTACCTTGGTTGTGGGCACATCCTCAGTAGGGGGTGTGCAGGAGGCAACTGATCGGTGTTTTTCTCTCATCGATGTTTCTAGCTCTCTATCCCTCTCCCTTCCTCTCTGTAAAAATTCAAATATATATATATTTTTTTGTAAAAGCTTTTTATTATGGATAAATGTGGAACATACACATCTTCCTGTTCTGTAAAATAAGGAGATTCCTAGAGAAAAACCAAAGGAAGAATGGTTAAAGCTTCCAAGAAAAAGTGAGCCTTGTACTTGATTCTGCTCTCATTTCAAGAGCAACAAATAGGTTCCAACCATCAGAATGAACATGATTGACAGTTACTGAGACTGCAATGCTGGTGTCATGTCAGGGGACAGGTTACTCGGAAGCCAGGAAGCACATGAAAGTCCTGCATATTTATTCAGTTCCAACTGTTTTTATGGAAGACTTGAAATACCAGTTTAATTGTGTTAGTCCTGACACATCCCTGTTTTGCTGTGGTTCATTTGTTCGGGGAGAGCACTGTGCCATTTCTGTGACTTCAATCTTGTTTTCCCATTCTGACACTGAAGCTCTCTCTTTCAGGTCTTGGATGGACTTTTGGCTCAGTATGGGACAGTGGAGAATGTTGAACAAGGTAATAAGTGAGGAAATTAGCCAACTGAAGTTACAGAGGGATGTCATCTATTAGTTCTTATAGGTTGGGTCAACTCCTGGGGAAAATAATAAGTTCAAACTCCTTTGAAACAAACAACCTTCTTAGAGTATATGTTTGTGTATCTGTGTTAGTTTGAGCAGGTTTTTTTGTTTATTTTGAATTAACTGCTATGAATAACAGTTAAGATATGTTTTCTGAATTGTAAAACTTCCTATAAGAGATGTCTATATATAACCTATCTACCCGTATCTATATAATTTGTTTTTTTCAAGGAATATGATTTTCAGGCTATTTTTTAATACTCTGTAATGTGCTCAAGCATTGGACAAACACTGTCAGGCTGGGATAAGGGTAATTCAGTTGGAAGTAATTGGATTTACACTGTTGTAACAACTTCCTTCTTCCTGGCTAAAAATAACAATCTTGGACCAAGTGTTTCTCAAGAAGTAGGACTCTTACTCCAGAATCCTCTGGAGTGGTCGTAAAAATGCATATTCCTAGGGCTCCCCCTAGACTTACGAACAAGACCTTCTGGGGCAAGAGTTCATGCATCTGCATTTTAAACAAGTACTCCCTCCCACGTGGTTTTTGTAGGTACTCGCTTAGAGGGCCACTGTCCTGGGAACAGTGTAATGAATGCCCACAAAATACGCACTCTTCTGCCTCTTATTTTCATTTTTACCTTCTGAAACATGACGTAGGTGAGAGAGCAGTTGGAACACTCCCTGGGCAAAGGCCAGGTCTGGGCTCACATTTATGACGTGTAAATCTCAGTGGCAGTTCCTCCCTAAGGTTTACACATTCCCTCCCCACAAAGGCTGTGGCTACTTTGAAGTTATGGGATAAACTATATTGTTAGCAGTGGTCTTTAACCATTTTGCGAATCTGATGGAAATTATAAACCAGGAAAATTTATATATCCACAAATTTGAATCTTTGGTTGGGGTAGGAAGAGTCAGGTTATAGAATTCCTGAAGCTCTAGTATAGTTCCAAGATTAAGAATCCCTACATATAGGGTCTTATTCTTCCTTTGAAAAGGAGCTTTATTGTGGTTTTCTTGAATTATTAGCCTTAACTTAATGTTGTTGTTAACTCCTCCAAGTCTCCCAGTAACTTAAAACATTTGAAGGGAAGGTTTGATTTAATCATGTCTGCTTGTTTTTTCTTTGTTTGTTTTGGGGGGGATCAATATTTTTTAAAAAATATGTTTTATTGATTTTTCTACAGAGAGGAAGGGAGAGGGATAGAGAGTTAGAAACATCAATGAGAGAGAAACATCGATGAGAGAGAAACATCGATCAGCTGCCTCCTGCACACCTCCCACTGGGGATGTACCCGCAACCAAGGTACATGCCCTTGACCGGAATCGAACCTGGGACCCTTCAGTCCGCAGGCTGATGCTCTATCCACCGAGCCAAATGGGTCAGGGCTGGGGATTAATATTTTTGCTTTAAGTTTACTAGCTTGAACAAATTTTATCTTGCCTTTTGAATTTATTTTCAACTTCTGACTTTGGATAAAGAAGCAAATGAAAGACAATAAGCCAACTCACAAAGGATTTCTTACTAGCCATCCTTAGAGTTTATGTGTTCTCTCCCTTAGCCAGTGAGTCGGAATTATTTAATTATTGTACCCAGTTACTAGGTTTAAATCCCACAGTCAAGGAGTTCAGTCAAAGAGAAACAAAAGGAGTAATTCAACCTTATCAATGAAAGAAGAATTAAAATAAAAATACTTTCTTATTTTTCATATATATCCAATTATTTAAAACTAAATGCTAATTATAACAAAATTTATACCTTGATAGTGGTATAATAAATTGATACAAACTTTTAGGAAAGTAATTTGAAATTAAACATTAAAAGCATTATGTTCTTTTACCCAGTGTGTTTTTTCTTCTGTGATTGGCTTTAAAAAGTAATTCAAAAGACCTAAAATTAATGATGTTTGCAACAAATACGGTTTTCAGCAACAGTTTTTTTTAAGAATAGCAAATACTGAAAACAATCCATTTGTCAACATTTGAGGAATGGTCAAGCAAAAATCATGACACACTTGCCCTAGCCAGTTTGGATATAGCATCGGCCTGCAGCCCAAATTCCAGTCCTTGTGCAGGAGGCAACCGATCGATGTGTTTCTCTCACATCGATATTTCTCTCTATTTTTTCCTCTCTTGTCCCCTTTCTCTAAAATCGATGGAAAACCATCCTCAGGTGAGGATTGAAAAAAAAAATCATGGCACAGTTATTGCAATTTTATGTAGACATTAAAAAATGCAAGAAAATGTACAAGTAACCATGCAAAAGTGTTTAAAAAATAAGTGAAAATATAACTTTGCGTTATATATAAATTGATTACAAATGTATACATGCAATTGGTTACAAATCATTATGAATATAAATAAATAAAGATAGTAGGGCAATTAATTATTTTGTGCATTTTTCTCTAAAGTAAGCCTGTTTACATTGAGCCAGAGGGCGACAGCCTTTTTCTCTCTGACAATAGAGTTTTTGCTTCTTCCCTAGTCAACACAGACACAGAAACGGCCGTTGTCAACGTCACATACTCAACAAGAGAAGAAGCAAAAATGTAAGTGCACCTGGGCTTCCTTAAATTTTTTGAATGGTTATCTTTGAATTCCGTTGAGTCCTGTGTTTATAAACCTTTTTGAAAAGATGCAGACCTTGGACGTGTCACTGTAACTCCAGAGCATTTACCCCGGGATGTCTCTGTTGATTGCACAGAGACTTTATCTTGGAAAATCTGGAGCTGTGGCATCAGAGCCGAGGGGGGAGTGTTCTTGGCCTGGTCGGAGTAGGACGCGGCTCTGTGATGCTGCGGCCTAAACTCGGCTTCGCCATGGGAGCCACTTGCACCCGGAGCTTCCTCCAGGCACCGGGACGAAGCAGCACAAACTTGTTTTTTATCCTCACGAATGGAATGGACACTAAATCATCCATTTTTCCTCTGTTAAAGGGGGGATCCACCTCAGTGACATCAGCAGCAGGAAGAGGTGTCTGGAGGCTATGAATCAAGGAGCATCTGGCTTGGATTCGTTTTCCTACCCCCATTCACTCCCTAGTCCCCATTCATCACTAGACTGCTTTAGTGGAGGTTACTTTTGAGCTTGACTATAAACGGACGTGAGATTGAGGTTTTCAAAAAAAAAAAAAAAAAAAAAAACGAACAAAAATAAGTTCCTTTTTATAGGAAGTTCTTGAAGTGCCTGTTAAGTCACCGTAACTAGAATAGGGTCATGCTTGGTTATACATCCCAGGATTACAGATTTATTTCTTTTTCAAGGTTTCAGCACACATGAAGACTGTATATAATAGTAAAAGATTGGAATATATATACTGGTGGTTTTTAAAAAGTTAATTTTGTATTGAAAAAAGCAGTAATCTCTTTGCTACTGACTTTTGTACACATCTATGCCAATAACTCACCTTTGCAGTTCTTGTCCAACTGCCACTTCCTACACATTACTTTGCTGCTTTTATTGAATTCAGAAGGTGCTGCTTTGTAATAAATTCACAAACCCTACACATTAAGCTAGTTCAATTAGGGTTATTATTTTCTCAGGCTGCCAAAATCATGTAAAAAAATATGTTCCACATCATATATAGTTATTAGAATGGGATATTATTTATTCCTTCTCTAATTAATACATATTTTTAGATAATAACATTTTGTGCTTTTGAGGACTCCAGAAAACAAATGCTCTCTTAACTGCTATGGGATAGTAAATGTTGACACTTATCCAGATGGACACAGGATCATGCTAATGTTAGAATTCTGCAACTCCACTAGGAATTTATCCTGTGTGCACAGTTGTAGTTGCAAAGATGCCTGTGGCAATATTGTATATACTAGTAAAAGACTGGACTTTATCCTATTTAATAAAGAGCTAATGTGCAAATGGTCATCACGCCCTTGCGCCCAGCGTGTCTTGACGGGGGACCTCAGGCTGTGTCCCCCAACCTGCAGGGCTTGACGGGGTGGGGCTGGCCAGGTCTGGGTCTTGCATGATTTTGAGGTGCATGCAGGTGGGCGAGGACTTGTCTCCTAGTCCTGCGGCATGCCCCAGACTGACAGGAGGGAGATTTTCATATACATTTTACTAGTTTTCTTTCATCTCTGACACTTCCATTATAGAGAAAGGGCAAATAGCAATATTAAAATATTTCCTCTAATTCCCTTTTAATGTGCATGAATTTTGTGCACCAGGCCACAATGGAGGATTATTTGCAAAAACTATGATAAATCAATAGAATGTTAAATAGCCAATAAAAATTAAATTGGAAAATATTTAATGACCTGGAGAATGTGTAGAATATTAATTTTTTTAAAGGTTAGAGAAAAGTATGTATGATATTAATTTGTTTTTGTAAATATATTTCTGTTTAAGAAAAATAAGATATCGCTGTTAGGACTTTTTCTTAATTGTGGTTAACGGTCTCTGAACTTTCAATAATACATACATACTGTGATAAAGAGTCATAATTTTATACTTATATTAACAAAGAGGCTTGGATAAGGGGGAGACAGCCTTGGATGGTGATGAAAAGCGGAATGTGTGATTGTATAGCAAGTGCGACCTAGCCTGTGGACTGTGCTTAGTGTTAATTGTCAGCCACAAGCTCCGAGGGGGCAGGCGGGTGTCTGTGGTGCTTGCACTGGTCCTCAGTGAGGATGAAGGGCACTCCCACGGGCGAGAAAAAGTGAGAGTGAGGACCAGTCTGCTGGCTCAGAGGGCCTTCTGGCCGCTGCTCTCTAATGGAGCTTGCCTGCTTCTGCTGCGTTTCAGAGCCATTGAGAAGCTGAGCGGGCATCAGTTTGAGAACTATTCCTTCAAGATTTCCTACATCCCGGATGAAGAGGTGAGCTCCCCTCCGCCCCCTCAGCGAGCCCAGCGTGGGGACCACTCTTCCAGGGAGCAAGGCCACGCCCCTGGGGGCTCTTCTCAGGCCAGACAGATTGATTTCCCGCTTCGGATCCTGGTCCCCACCCAGTTTGTTGGTGCCATCATCGGAAAGGAGGGCTTGACCATAAAGAACATCACTAAGCAGACCCAGTCCCGGTACGTGCCTCCGGGGCTTCCTGTGCTTCCTTCTGAGGGGTCCCCTGAGTGCTGGGGGGCCCAGCCATCCTCCAGTGGCTATTGCTTGCATCGGTGGGGGGCTATGCTGTACGGGACGGTGGCTTCTTTAAACAGAACTGTTAACAGACTAACAGAAAGCCGGGCTTTCATGAGCTTTCGTACCAGTTGCTGGAAGGTTAAGCCCTGAAAAAGCAAAGGTTCATAAAGAAACACTCATGACCTCATAGCCCCAGATTGTTCTTATAAGCTAACTAGTGCTTATGAATGCATCTGTTTCTAAAACAGCAGAGTTATGGAGCAGAACTTTGTGGGATTCTTGAACCCACTTATCTGAGCCCTGACCTCCTCTCCTGAGTCAGAGTGCTGGTAGTCATTCCCTGAGACCCACCTAGATAGGCTCAGAAAAGCTACATCAAGGAAGTGGATGGGTCACTGCTATACTGAGCAAGAAATGAAGTATATTAATCTTACATTTAGTCTAAGGAGACTGGGCTGGTAGTAGGAATTGCAGTGAGTAAGAAGACTTGTGGGATTGTTGATTTTTCTATGTTCATATGACCACAGCAAGATGAAACCAAGAAAGCACAGGACTTCAAAGCAAAGCCCCTTGTTCAAGTTTTACCATGTAATGGCTTTATGATCTGGAAAAAATGTTCCCCTCTCTGAGCATCAGTTGCTTCTTCTGTAAGCAAAGATTATTGTGAAAATTAGGACAGTCAGGCAGATTGAATGCAGTACAGACAGTCCTCGGGTTACGTCGGACTCAACGTACATTGTTTCGTGGTTACGTCGCCATCTTCCGTTTATTTATAACTAGGGGCCTGGTACACAAAAATTTGTGCACTTGGGGGGGGGGTCGTCCCCTCAGCCCGGCCTGTGCCCACTTGTAGTCTGGGACCCTTAAGGGAATGTCCACCTGCTGGCGTGCCTGGCCAGCCTGGGTGAGGGGCTGATGGCTGTTTGCAAGTTGGCCAAGCCCCCCAGTGGGGACTTTCACCCCATGTGAGTGTGGCCATCCTGGATGAGGGGATGAGGGCCGTTTTCAGGCTGCCCACAGCCCCTTCAGGGTTCAGGTCCCTACTGGGGTGCCTGGGCAGCCTGGGTGAGAGGCTGAGGGCCGTTTTCAGGCTGCCCACAGCTCCCGTTGACCCAACGTCCCAGCAAAGCTAGCTGGAGTCAGGTTTCTGGGGTTTATTTATCTTCTATAATTGAAACTTTGTTACCTTGAGCAGAGGCCTAGTCAGGCAAGGAAGCCTCCTGTGTGCTTCAGCTCTGTGGCTTCTATAATTGAAACATTGTTGCCTTGAGCAGAGGCCCAGCTGGCCTAGGCAGGCAGTTTCAACTCCATTGCTGGTGCAATGAAGCCTCCTGTTTGCTCTAGCTCCATGGCTGCTGGCTGTCATCTTGGCTGGGTTAATTTGCATACAACCGCTCTGATTGGCTGATGGGTGTGGCTTAGGTGTCTCAGAGTGATGGTTAATTTGCATATTACTCTTTTATTAGATTAGATAATAAAAAAGTTCCGTCATTTTGACGTATATACATATGTGCTTTATATTTTTATGTATTCACCACAGGAATTGTTATCTTTCTTTTAAATGTTTTTTACCGTTTCACTCTATTACTGCTGTGTATGTGCTCCATGTGAGTGAAGTAGCTGCTTATTTGGGTGGGTTCCAACTTACGGTGAAATACCGTGAAAAGATCTCCGATGTAACCCAAGGACTTACTGTAATTATTATGAAAGCACTTTATGCATTTTATTCAAGCCATGGATTGAGTGTCTTGTAATGTAAAAGAGAAAACATGATTTTTCTTAAAGTATCTGAGTTACTCCCAAATAATGGAAATTTATTTTGTGTCCCAGAGTTCATTATCATGGGAGTGAAATAAAGGACAGTAGAGAGGGGAAATACTAACTGGTGATCCTTTTATTTTAAAATCAGCCCTTTTTGTCCTAAGTTTTCTTCACTGTAAGTGATTTTTATTTATGTCTTTTTTGTTCAAAAAAAATTGCTTAAAGTGGCTTTAAAAGTGCCACACGTTTAAATAGAAGCAAGGGTAGTGCTCAGCGTGTGTGCCCATTTTTTAGAAGTCAGCTGAAGACTCGGATCTGGGCTTTCTAACATCAGAGTGAAAGGGGATGCAATCAATTACGTGACTGAAAAATTAACAAAAACAAGTCGGGCCATGACTACCTTGAGAAGCCTGGTACAGTCGTCAGGTCACTGAGCCGGGAGGAAGGCAGGCTGCCAGAGCAAGGAAACCAAAACTTAGGCTGGGCGAAGGATGCCTCTGCGTTCTCTCCACACTCGTGTCTAGAGCTTGCTTGAGTGTGTGTTTGGATTTGGATTAACACGTGGCTTTAAAAAGCTGCCATCCATTCAGAGTTGGCACTGTGCCAACGTGCAGTATTAGCCCTGCTCACTTTACTCCTCTCTTCTACGGTCATCTGAAAGACGGCGCAGAATACTTCACTTACCCAACTGGCGTCATGACCAAGTTGCCCAGGGGCCCTTGTCCCATGGCAGGCCTGCCAGAAATATGCCCTTGTAAACGGAGCTGCAAAGAATCCAAGTTCGGCACAAGACCCCCCCGCACTGCTTGCTGCCGTGGGGAATGGCACTGTTTGCAGACGCGCTGACGACCACGCTTTGTCTGTCTGTGTCCTGTGCTGTACGTTGGCTGGTGCGGCCCTGTCTCGGGATGATCTAGGATCATGTCCCCGACGGCGATGTGCTATGGCTCCTGATTCTTTTCCCACAGGGTAGACATCCACAGGAAAGAAAACTCTGGGGCCGCGGAGAAGCCTGTCACCATCCATGCCACCCCAGAGGGGACCTCGGAAGCGTGCCGCATGATTCTTGAAATCATGCACAAGGAGGCTGATGAGACCAAAATGTAAGTTTGCGTGCCATGTCCACATCACTCAGCAGAGATTAAGAGCAGGTTCTCATTCGTGGAACCCAATACATTTTTAAAAAGCCGTAACTCTTACTAAGTTAAGGGAGCGGGGAAGGATTATTCTTTAAGAAATTTGTTTCCAAAGAGAACACAGTGGAAAACCGATCTTGTGCATTTATGCTATGGCGGTTTCTCCATCTGTACGTTTCTCCTGACGATCCTAATGCTTTCATCACTCAACTGGTAACAATTACTGGTAGGAATACATAGACCGGTGCTGTCCAGGGCCATGCACTGATGGGGATGTTCTATATCTGCCCTGTTCAGTAAGATAGCGATTTGCTGCATGTTGCTGTTGAGTGGTGGAAATGTGACTAGTGCGGTGGGGGAACTGCATCTTCTGACTTACTCGGATTTGAATCGTTACGTGTATGGCTGATGACTGTCACATTGGACAGTGCGGGTATAGAAGGTGCGCTGTCGTCAAAACCATCACTTACTGACCCGGGAAAGGTTTTTGTCATCCGCCCCTAAACCACTTGCATGCTTTTAAAATGGAATTACTCTTCCTTTAAGTAGTAGGAACTGGCAGTGTGGGCAGCTCTTTTTTTCTTCCTCTCTGTTTTCTTCCGTCTCCTCCTTCTCTTTTGCAAAATACCTCTTAGGATTCCTGAGTATTGTATCCATTTGAAGGGCAAATACAGTTCTTACTAATAAAGCAGTTGCATTTTTATTACAAACAAATTAGTGGTAATTGAATAGATAATATAATGAAAAGGATGCTATGCAGTGTGGCAAAATCCACTTAATGGGCATTGGTGGCACTTTCATAGAGAAGTACTGAGGGATGGATTGAATATAAAATTAATTTAGCAAATAATGTCGAATAAGAGTGCTCCAAAGCCAAAAAGAGGAAAGTAGTCCTAAAAACAAACAGACAAAAACACATTATAAATCTATTCTTACATTTCATAAGGGACTTTAACCTTTCACTCATGAACAGTTAATTTCGTTCATTTACTGTATTGCAGGCTTTTAACACCCCCCCCCCCCACAAATGCCATGATTTAATTTGGAAAAGCTCCTCCCTCATCCAAGTTATTGAAAACTTTAAAAATAACACACTCTTTGGTCCTTCAACCTAGGTACCAAGCAACTTTAAGTAATCTAAAGAACAAGACTGATTTATAAATTAGATATTTAAGTTTTTATGTACAGCAGTGGTTCTCAACCTGTGGTTTGTGACCCCTTTGGGGGTTGAATGACCCTTTCTCAGGGGTCGCCTAAATACACCCTGCACATCAGATATTTACATTACAATTCATAACAGTGGCAAAATTACAGTTATGAAGTAGCAACGAAAATAATTTCATGGTTGGGGGTCACCACAACATGAGGAACTGTATTAAAGGGTCGCGGCATTAGGAAGGTTGAGAACCACTGGTGTAGAGCCAAGATAGAGTTTGAATACCTTGGAAATAGATGTTTGGGTGCCTCACTGTGTTATGCACTGTGTGAGGTTGAGGCTACAGTCATGAACAAGACCCAGGTCGACTTCCATGGAGCCTACAATCTAGTGGGAGAGACATTCACTAAACAAGTAATTACACCAGCATGTAGTTAAGCACAGCTATGAAAAGTGGTGATGGAGGAAAATGATTTTATTACTGGAAGCCCTAACCAAGGCTTTAGGGGCGATAGGAGGAGATTGGGGATTTCAGAGACAGCCTCTCTGTGACATTTAAACTGAGCCCTGAGGAGGATGAGTAGGAGGTGGAGGTTGTAGGGAAGAGGGATCATAAACTTTCATTTTATTCATTTACCAAATATTTATTGAGTGCCTAATGTGTGCCAGGCACTGCTCTATATGCCAGTGAACACAACTAAACAAAGATAGATAGATAGATAGATAGATGATAGATAGATAGATAGATAGATAGATAGATAGATAGATAGATAGATATGCCCTGCCCTCCCAAAGTTACAATCTAGTGGAGCTTCTTCAAGCATCCATTTATTTTGAGGCAGTAATAATGCATCTGTTAGATGCTCTTGATTTCAATAACAGAAAATGTAAGTGGCTTAAGCAATAGGAAGCAATTATGATGCCACATAGCAGGAAGCCCTAAAGTCGGGAAACTCCAAGGCCACTTGGGTCATGGACTCAAAGACCCATGACTTTTCTTTCTGCTTCACCTTCTTTGAGGTGTCTGATAGCTTCCTGGTGATGACAAGATGGCTGTAGTGATTTCAGACCCGTGTCCCCACAGGATAATATTCAGAAGCTGAAAGAAAAGGCATCTTTGAGTTGCTCTTTTCTTTTTTTATTGTGGTAATAAAACCACATAACATAAAAGTTACCATCTTAACCATTTTCAATATACAGTTCAGTAGTATTCAGTGTATTCACATTGTTGTGAAACGGGCCTCTAGCACTTTCTCATCCTGCAGAACCAAAACTCTGTACCCATTAAACAACAACTCCCCTTTTCTTTCTCCCTCCAATCTCCGGTAACTACTGTTCTACTTTTTCTTTCTATGAATTGGGCTACTTTAGAGAATTCATGTAAGTGGAATCATGCAGTACTTGTCTTTTTGTGACTTGCTTATTTCACTTAACGTAATATCCTCAAGATTCATCTGTGTTGCAGCATGTGACAAGATTTCGTGTTTTGGCTATTGTAAATAGTGCTATTATTAACACAGGTGTGCAAATATCTCTCTGAGGCCCTGCTTCTAATCCTTTTGGATATATACCCAGAAGTGAAGTTGCTGGACTATATGGCAGTTTTATCTGAATTATTTTGTGAAGTCTCTGCACTGTTTTTCATAGCAGTTGTACCACCAGTGCACAAGGGTTCCAATTTCTCCATATTTTCACCAACACTTGTTATTTTCTGTTATTTTGATAGTAGATATATTAGTTGGGTATGAGGTAGTATTTTATATTCACAACACCTCATTGTCATTTTTATTTGTGTGTCTGTGATGATTAGTGATGCCAAGAGTCTTTTTTATGCTTGTTGGCAATTGTATATCATCTTTAGAGAAATGTCTGTCAAGTCCTTTGTGCATTTTTAAACAGGTTATTTGATTTTTTTTTTTAATTGTTGGGTTATAGGAGTTCTTTATATGTTCTGGATATCAATCCCTTATCAGACATATAATTTGCAAATATTTTCTTCCACCCCATAGACTGTCTTTTCACTTTTGATTGTGTTCTTTGGTACAGAAAAAATTTTAAACTTTTTGTAGTTCCATTTGTTTATTTTTTCTTTTGCTTGTGCTTTGGTGTCATAGCCAAGAAATCATTGCAAAAGTCCAATATTATGGAACTTTTACTCTGTGTTTTTTCTAGGAATGTTATAGTTTTAAGTTTTACATTTAGGTCTTTAGTACATTTTTAGTTAATTTTTGTATATGGAGTAAGATAAGGGTCCAGTCTCATTCTCTTGCTTATGCATATCCAAGTTTTCTCAACACTGTTGAAGAGACTATCTTTTCCCCATTATGTAGTCTTGGTACCCTTGTCAAAGATCATATGACCATATACTTGAGGGTTTGTTTCTAGGATCTCTATTCTATTCCATTGGTTTGTCTCTTGATGCCAGTGCCACACTGTTTTGATTACTGTGGTGTCGTAATATGTTTTTGAAATGAGGAAATGTGAGTCCTCCCACTTTGTTCTTTTTCAAAGTTATTTTGATTATTCAAGGTCCTTTGATATTCCATACAAATTTTAGAATGATTTTTTTTATTTCTGCAAAAATTGTCATTGGGGTTTTGGTAGGAGTTGCATTGCATCTGTAGATTACTTAGGTAGTGCGAACATTGAAACAATATTAAGTATTCCAGTCCATGAATGTAGGATATCCTTCCATTGATTTCTATTGTCTTTTATTTTTTCAGCAGTATTTATAGTTTCATTGTATAAGTCTTTTACTTCCTTGGTTACGTTTATTCCTAAATATTTTATTCTATGACTAGGGGCCCAGTGCACAAAAATTTGTGCACTCGGTGGGGTCCCTCAGTCTGGCCTGTGCCCTCTCGCAGTCTGGGACCCCTCAGGGGATGTCCACCTGCTGGCATGCCTGGCCAGCCTGGGTGAGGCTCGGCTGAGGGCTGCTTTCAGGCTGCCCACAGCCCCTTCAAGGTGGGTGTCCCACCCCCTGGGGTGCCTGGGCAGCCTGGGTGAGGGGCTGAGGGCTGTTTGCAGGGTGGCCACAGTTTCCATTGACCCAACGTCCCCAGCAAGGCTGGCTGGAATCAGGTTTCTGGGGTTTATTTATCTTCTATAATTGAAACGTTGTTGCCTTGAGCAGAAGGCCACAACCGGCCTAGGCAAGCAATTTCCTCCATCGCTGGTGCAATGAAGCCTCCTGTTTGCTCTAGCTCTGTGGCTACTGGCTGCCATCTTGGCTGGGTTGATTTGCATACAGCTGCTCTGATTGGCTGGTGGGTGTGGGTTGACTGGTGGGTGTGGCTTAGATATAACAAAGTGAGGGTCATTTTGCATATTACTCTTTCATTAGATTAGATGCTATTGTAGATGGAATTATTTGTTTAATTTCATTTTTCAGATTCTTTTTAGTAGATAGAAACATAACTGATTTGTGTGTGTAAATTGTATATTCCATGATGTTGCTGTATTAGTTTATTTTAACAGTTTTTTGTGGAATCTTTAGGGTTTTTAACATATAAGATAATGTCATTAGCAAATAGAGATAATTTTATTTCTTCCTTTCCAATTTAGACACATTTTATTTCTTTTCCTTAACTAATTGCTCTGGCTAGGACTTCCACCACTATGTTGAATGGAAGTGGTAAGAGCAAGCTTCCTTGTCTTGTTCGTGATCTTAGAGTAAAAGATGTCAGTCTTTCACTATTGAATATGATGTTCACTGTGGGCTTTTCACAAGTGGAATTTATTATATTGAGGTAATTTTCTTCTATTCCTAGATTGTGTGTTTTTATCATGAAAATATGTTAAATTTTGTCAAATGCTTTTTCTGTATCAAGGTAATCCTGTGAGTTTTGTTTCTGACTTTGTTAATGTGGTATATTACATTAATTGATTTTTATGCATTGAACTATCCTTGCATTCCAGGAATACATCCCACTTGGTCATAGTATATCGTCCTTATGTGCTCTCAAATTCAATTTTCTGGTAATTTTTAAAAGGATTTTTGCATCAACATTCAAAATCAGGGATACGGGTCAGTAGTTTTTGTTTGTTTGGTTGGTTTTGGTTTTTTTGAGGTGTCTTATTTGGCTTTAGTATTAGAGTAAAGCTGACTTAATAGAATGAGCTTGGAAGTGTTCACTCCTCTTCAGTCTTTTGGAAGAGATGTAGAAGGATTACTATTAATTAAGTCTTCTTTAAATGTTTGGTAGACTTATTCAGGGAAGCTGTCAGGTCCTGGGGCATTTCTGTGTCAAAAGGTTTTTGATTATTCATTCAATTTCCTTACTTATTATTGGTCTGTTCAGATTTCCCTTGTCTTTTTTTAATCCTTACATGAGGATATGTTGTTATTATTATTATTATTATTATTATCATCATTATTATTGACTTTTAGAAAGGAGAGAGAGAGAGTAACATTAATATAAGAGAAACATCCATCAGTTGCCTCCCATATGAGCTTCGACCATCTATAATTTTTATTGAGTATATTAGGGGTGACATTGGTTAATAAAATTTCATAATTTTCAGGTGTATAATTCTCTAATACATCATTAATGTATTGTGTGTTCACCACCCCAACTCAAGTCTCCTTCCATCACCATTCCCCCCCCCCATACCTTCTTATACCTCTACTTTGTTATTGATGTCACAAATTATTATTTATGTATTGTATACCCATTAACATAGGTTTACTGTTTTTGTTTTTGTCATTTAAATTTTATGCATCAAAGTTACTGTAGTGCAGGTTATTGTATTTGTGTATTTTTATTAAAGAATCTTATATTTTTATGGTTTTATGTTGATATCTACTGTGCTTTCATTTCAACTTAAAGTTTTTTATAGAGCAATTCTAATAGGAATGAACTCTGTTCATTCAAAAACTTCTGTTTTCCTGGAAAAGTCTTACTTCTCCTTCATTTTTGAAGGACAATTTGCCAGATACAGTATTCCCGGTTGACAGTTTTTTCTTTCAGCAGTTTGAATATATCATCCCACTCCCTCCTGGCCTGCAAAATTTCTGCCGAGAAATCCACTGATAATATGGAAACTCCTAGGTATGTGATTAATACTTTTATCTTGCTGCTATCAATTGTTCTTTGTCACTCTAGCCAGTTTGGCTCCGTAGTTAGAGCATTGGCCCACAGACTGAAAGATCACAGGTTCAATTCCAGTTAAGGGCATGTACTTCAGTTGCAGGCTCAATCCCCAGCCCCAGTAGGGTGCATGTAGGAAACAACCAATCAATGTGTCTCTCTCATGTTGATGTTTCTCTCTCTCTGTCTCTCCTCCTCCCTTCCACTCTCCAAAAATCAATAGGGGGGAAAATGTCCTTGGGTGAGGGTTTGGAAAAAAAAAAATTGTACTTTATCTTTGTCTTTAGACACATGGGTTACAATATGTCTCAGTGTGGTTCTCTTTGGATTCATCCTAGTTGAAAGAGCATCTTGAATCTTTATGTCCATTTCTTTCCTCAGATTTGGACAGGTTTCCATCATTATTTTTTTTAAATAAGTTCTTTGTCCCTTCTTTTTCTTCTCCTTATGGATTCCCATGATGTGTATATTGAACACAATAGTGTCCCTTAGCCTGTCTTTGCCTTCCTGTATTCTTTTTTCTCCTCTTAATTTCAGATGATCAGTCTACAAGTTTGCTGATACTTTTCTCTTGCCTGTTTATGTCTGCTATTGAACTTTTAAATAAAATTTTCAGTTTAGTTTTGTAATCTTTAGCTTTATTATTTGTTAGTTTTTTTATAGTTTGTCTCTTTATTGATTCTTATTTTGTACATACATCATTTTTCTGCTTTCATTTAGTTGTCTGTTCTTTTTTAGGTCATTGAGTATCTTTATGACAGTTTTTCACATTCTTTATCAGGTAGTTCACAGGCCTGTATTTCTTTAGGGTCAGTTTCTGAAGTTTTATTTCGATCCTATGATCAGTCATTATTTCTCTGTTTATTTGTATGTCTTGAAGTGTTTTTGCTGGAATTTACAGCCACCTCTCAGTCTTTGCTTACTGGCTTCATTTAGGAGAACTTCACTAATGAGCCTGGCTGCAGGTTCTAGATCTCTCAAACCTTTTTGATCTTTTTCTCCCCCTGGCTTCTGACTGTGTAACTGCAGCTCTAAGAATTGGTTACCTCTGTTTTCACCACCTTCCAAACTCTGGTGCCAGTCTTGTTAGGCCTCCAAGTCAGGAGAGACAGAAACCAATCTCTTGGGTGGCCCCCAGACAATCCAGAATGTTGGACTCATACTCTAGTCTTTTATTTCTGTTTTCAAGGGAGGAGCCCTGGTGTGAAGGATTGCTTCTTAGTTGTTCCTTGCTGTGCTGTGTAGGGGAAGGAACATAACAGGCATGCCAGAGACAACAATTTCCCTTCCCCTTTTGCTGGAATCCTTTCTTGGTTTTATAATAGCCTAGGTGCTCTAGCTTCTCCGTTGATCTTTAGGGTTCCCACAGAGGTATTTGTCTGTTGTTAACTTGGTATCTCTGGGGGGCGGGTAGGAGGATGTGAAGCTTTCTAGTCTGTCATCTGACTAATGTCATTAACCCTTGTCCCTTTTTTAAAAATATGTTTTATTGATTTTTTGCAGAGAGAAAGGGAGAGGAATAGAGAATTAGAACATCAATGAGAGAGAAACATCGATCAGCCGCCTCCTACACACCCCCTACTGGGGATGTGCCCACGACTGAGGTATATGCCCTTGACTGGAATCAAACCTGGGACCCCCTCAGTCCACAGGCCGACGCTCCATCCACTGAGCCAAACTGGCCAGGGCAACTCTTGTACCTTTTTAAGAGCAAGGAAAACCTTCCTAAAGTCACCTAACAGATTTCTCCTTATATCTCATTGGCCATATTTACCTCTTGGACTTACTCCCAACCAGGCACAGCAGGGGAGTATAATCATCATGGCTTGGTTTATGTTAATGAGAATTCATGCACTGGGATTAGTAAGGGACTCCTCTCCTAAAGCTCATTACCACTTGGTACCTGAACAAAACAGCTTCTATTTGTAAGAAAAACAAAACAAGGTAATAGCCTTTGGGAAGCAATCACTGTTTCCACCTTAAATGTTAAACTGTTGGTTGTCTTTTTTAGAACTGAGGATATTCCTCTGAAAATCTTGGCCCACAATGGCTTGGTTGGAAGACTTATTGGAAAAGAAGGCAGAAATTTGAAGAAAATTGAACATGAAACTGGGACCAAGATAACAATTTCATCGTAAGCCACCCATTCAGATACATTGTGCCCAGTAATGGAGAATTTGATCATCTTGCGTCCATAGAATGGGAGTGTAATCAGAAGTCACATAGTTAACTCCAAAACCATAAAGACAAATACATAAATAGTTACCAATTAAACATTTTACTATAGATGTGATCTGTCACTAGAAAGATTGGAGATAAGGCGGTAAGTGTTCTGAACTTCAGTATGTGTGCGGAAATTCGGTCTTCTCCCCAGCATCTCCACCAAGACTTGTTTGTTATCCTCTGGGACTTACATCTCCTTACGATAAAATTTCTGGGTTTTTTTTTTCCTCTGGTGGCCAGCTTGCAGGATCTGAGTATATACAACCCTGAAAGAACCATCACGGTGAAGGGTACAGTCGAGGCCTGTGCCAGCGCGGAGATGGAGATTATGAAGAAGCTGCGTGAGGCCTTTGAAAATGACATGCTGGCTGTAAATGTAAGTGCCTAAGGCTTTCTTTTCCTGGTTTCCACGTGTTTTCGGTAGAACTCAAGCCTCTCTAAGAATAATTGTTCTTCAGATAGAGAAGAAACATCTTCTAATAGGTATGCAGAGTTATTGCTGCCTTCTTGGGGCAAGGGCATTACACTAATCAGGAGACCATTACGATAAATGCATTGGACAAAATAGTGTGAAACCATTAAAATCATAACTTTGAAAATTTTAAAATAAGGAATCATCTATGATATAGTGTTTAATAAAAGAAATAATATATAAAAGTGTATAAAATTGGAGTTATAATTATGTAAAATAATATGTGTCAAAATGATGGAAGGCTACATATAAAAATAGCTTTTATATTAGGAAGGTGGGGTTTTTTTCTGATTTCCAGTTGTAAAAGTAAATACTTTAAAATGAACTTCTGATTTTCATCTGTTGCTTAATGATCTGGTCTTTTAGATTAACTAATAAATATTGTCAACCACCTCAGCTCTGATATTCCTAACAGACTGATTTGGGTATATCTTTCCTATTATTGCTATGTAGTTCGCACTTTTTTAAATAGGAAGACAGTAGTCTGGCATAAGAAATTTTAAAAGTATTTGTCCATTGCGAAAACTCACCTCAGTAAATGTTTTTATTTTCTATAATAATGATTTTCTAACATATACTGAAGAGGAAAGGATGCTGTAATGCGTCCTCCTAATCCCATAACCCAGCTTCCATGGTTATCAACTCATGGCTTGTCTTATTTCATCTGAGCCATCATCATCCACTGCACTCCCCCCCGTCCCCCTTTGGATGTCCTTGCAGTAAATCCTAGGCCTGGTAACATTTCAGAGGAGTAAATGCTGACAAAGAGCTGTGTAGGTTCAGTGCAGTTCCCTCCCTGCAGCACATCCCACAGTACCTACCCCCGTCCTCAGGTCAGTGCTCTCTCTCCCACCTGAGCAGCCACGTCACGTGGCACTTGCGAGACATGACGAGAAGTGTGACCTTCTCTCCCCATTTGTGTGTGTTTGTCTGTATAGAAGTGTCATTAGCAACCAGTGATCTCATTATCTTCTTTCGGGATCCTGACATCTTACAAGAAACATCTCTTCCTGTGAGCACCCAGAAAAGCTACAAAAGGGTCTGGGTGCTCCACCTGTCTTCACCTGAGCCTACCACTTAGATTCACTCATGTCTGTACCAAAGTCACACACTGATCAGTGAATAACAAAACTACTAGATCTTATATATCCAGTTGGGTAAAGATTAAGGATCCAGCCCTATTATTCCAAACATTCTAAAAGAAGGCACGTTGGTAGGTGATCCTAGCCGCAGAAAAGAAGGAAGATGTTAGAGATCTGCTTAGTGTTTGACGAGACAAAGGCAGGAGAAGGTTGGACACAGGCCAGGGTGGGTGACTACATCTGTCTGCCTTTGATGGACTGTGTAGTTAAAGTTCGACTCTATCCCTTTTGCGGCCACTGCTGAAGTGCCAGTGGCTGATGAAAGGGGCAAATACCAAGAAGAACAATTGAGAAGATATGAAGTCATCTTATATGCAACTTTCATGAAAAACTATTAAAGTGGGTGATGGAGGTGGGGGGAACACCTCGACTCTAGCCTGTGTGAGCATCCCCATGTTTGAATGTGAAATAAGCAAGTGAGATGATCACGAATCTGGTAACCAAATGGTGAAAAGGCCAAAGTTGTGAACCATTCTGAACCTGGACACGGAGATTCCATGTGTGGTGTCCTAGATAGAGTTAGAGTTAGAAAACAACTGTTGATCCAATATGTTTTAAACATAGCCATTCAACAAGTATTTATTGAGTACTTAGTATGTACCAGGCACTGAGCCCATAACACAAGACAGTCTCTGTGCACAAGGAAAGTATGTGTGAAAGGGGAAGAGGTACCTACGCAGGTGATCCACATACCGCATGGTGAGTGCTCTCTAAGGAAATGTAGGAATGTTTGAGAGCACAGAAAGGGCATTTGGATGAGACCTTTGAGAGAAGGCCTCCCAGATGAGGGGACAGCCCATGTGATGAGTAGGTGAAACCAGGTGAGGAGCGAGAGAAGCACGTTCCTTGCAGATTGGACGAAGTGTACTGGGGTGCGGAGTTGAGAGGCACAGGAGTGGCAGGTTGGGGAGGAGGGGTTGGCAGCAGAGAGGCTGGTGACATGGCCTGGGTCCCCAGGAGGAGCCTCGTTTGCTGCTGAGGTGTGTAGATACTCTCAAGGGTGGCAGAGAAACTTTGGAGGAATACCGTGGTCATGTTGAGGTTTGGAGAGCCCACCCCAGCAGCAGGGTGGGGAAGAGGTTTCAGGGCTGGGGCAGAGCTCATGGGGAGTCCCTGGTGCCACGGTGGCAGGAGATGGAGGTTGACCCAGGCAAGCTGGGACTCTGCTCGCCTCCCCTCATCTTTTTCTCCATTTCTGTTCCCAGCAACAAGCCAACCTGATCCCGGGGTTGAACCTCAGCGCACTTGGCATCTTTTCAACAGGATTATCTGTGCTGCCTCCACCCGCAGGGCCCCGAGGACCTCCCCCAGCTCCCCCCTACCACCCATTCGCTGTAAGTAGCTCAGCTTCAGAGGGTTGCTAGCGCTCTGGGCGCTTCCAGGCAGCAGCATGGCTCTGCTGTGTTGTTCAGAGCTAAACCTTTAACGTGGAGGCCTTGGTCATAAGTGACCGAGGAGGAATTCAGCGTGTCTTAGACTTCTTCCTAATGGACAGATCGGTATCTAAACATGCTGCTCTTAAATATAATAGGAAAGAAAGAATCCACTAGCAAAGACATTCACTAGAGGCCTATTGATTGTAAAAAAAGGATTTGTTCGTTTAGATAAGACTCTTCCTGAGTGCTGTTCATTCATTAAAATGCTAGGCTAGCCCTAGCCGGTTTGGCTCAGTGGGTAGAGTGTCAGCCTTTGGACTGAAGGGTCCCCGGTTTGATTCCAGCCAAGAGCACATGCCTGGGTTGCAGGCTCCATCCCCAGTGTGGGGCGTGTAGGAGGCAGCCCATCAGTGATTTCTCTCATCATTGATGTTTCTCTTTCCCTCTCCCTTCCTCTCTGAAATCAATAAAAATATGTTTTTAAAAATAAATAAAGTGCCACCAGGGTACCTGGATGTTTCTTTCCCACCTATGTCTGCAACTCAAATGCATTATACTTTAATACTAGGCAGATTTTAAAAGAAAATAATACACAGTGTTTCAAAATACTTAGAACAATGTCTGGCGTTTGGTGGGCTCTCAGTAACTGTTGTTTCAATCATGTTTAATAACAGAAGAGGAAATGGGAAGTTACGAGTTTTCTGCTTGTTGCCTGCTTGCTGCTCCCATTCACCAGTCTTTTTCAGAATCAGGGCATCACCATAGTGGGGGCGGGGGGGCAGGATACTTGCCAGCTGGTTTTTTGTTTTTTTTTTAAATATATTTTTATTGATTTCAGAGAGGAAAGGAGAGGGAGAGAGACAGAAACATCAGCGATGAGAAAGAATCATCAATCAGCTGCCTCCTGCACACCCCCCACCAGGCATCGAGCCCACAACCTGAGCATGTGCCCTGACTAGGAATCAAACCAGGACCTCCTGGTTCATAGGCCCACTGAGCCACACCGGCTGGGCTGGTAGCTGTTTTTTTTTTTAATTCTGAACTCTATACATACAGCTTATTCTTAAAGCAAACTTTGTCTCCCCCAACGTTTATACTGTTTAAATGGGAAGAATCCAGTTGGTGAACATGACCTTAGCCACTCCTTTCTGTCTAGTGCTTTGGGTTATCTGTAGAGAGACAAGATAAACCTACTCTGCTGTTTTACCAACAAACCGACATGAATGGGCAGCCATGTCCTTATTCATAAGAACTTACACATTTCTGCAATCTGTTTATACACAGATCTGAGTCATTTCTAAATCTCTATACCATTTATTCAAAATGATATCCATTTTCCCTTAAACTAAAGGATAGGGCTCAATATTAACTTGTGTGTGTGTGTGTGTGTGAGAGAGAGAGAGACACACACACACACACACACACACACACACAGCTGGAGATAAGGCAAAAGGGATTGTTGATGTTCCCAGGAGCAAAATAGCTACAAGAGGGGCACGTCCTCATATCTTTGCTATGAGATTGGAGGATGAATGAACTTGGCACAAGTTAGTGGCATTGAGACACACCTCATTTCTTAGAAGGAAGACTGTATATACTGCCTACAGAAGGTAACGTAAGGCCAGGCTACCCTTTCAACCTAAATACTTAAATGGGAGTGGCGGGGAGATATAAGAAAACAGACTGCTTCTAAAATTGATAATCTGAAATGGGAGTCATCCTCTGTATTTTCCATCTTTTTCTTAATGTTTTGTAACAACTGTTTACATATTAAGGTTCTTAACCATTTGTCATATTGTAAATGTTTTTTTCAATAGTTTATCATTTCTCTTCGCTTTATTTGTGATGTCCTGTGCCGTAATAATTTGAAATAAATATATTGTGAACAAACGATTGCATGAAAAAAAAAACACAAAAAAAAACTATTGCGTGAGAATGCAAATGTTTCCGTCAGCCTTTCTTTTCTTACCCAAATTTTACCCATCAACCATTTTCCAGAAATATAACACTACTATGTTTACATATATTTAAAATGTTTTCTTAGCATATATGCAATCATATTATTGAAAAATACAAATGGAATGAATTAGAAGTTATTTTTTATGTTTTATCAGCATCTTTTCATAGCTGGACCTAATTCTCCTTAATGGTTAAATAGTATTCCATTGGATGAATGTATTATAATTTTTCTAATCAACACATGATTTTTAGACACTTTGGTTGTTTCCAGGTTTGGGAGTGTAGAAATGAATATCTGTATACATAAGTCTTTGCACAAGTATGTGAGTATGAAAATTCTCTAAGATTACAGTTACTACATCAAAGGGGATGTGCAATTTAAATTCTCACAGATTTCCCATCAACAGAATTTGTGTGGAAATGTTAAGAATGAAGGTAGCTAAATCAGTGATGTTCCCTTTATGGATTTCTTGCCTCTGATGTCATGCTAAGGAAGGAATCTTCTCTCATCCCTGTTTACTTATAGTAATTTTTAGTTGCTGCTTTTGGAGAATTGTTGCTTATATTTACATCTGTAACTCATAGGGAATTTATTTTGACTTATACTTTGAGCTAGGAATCTGGCTTTGTTTTTGTTTTGTTTTTTCCCAAATGGATAGC
>PVJC01005241.1:0-59877 GCA_004026665.1 Murina feae
GTTGGCGGCCTGCTTGGCGGCTTCCCAGGTCCCTTCCGGGGATCAGGGAGCAGGAAAAGGCTGGCCTGACCACAAGGCGGGGTTTTCCCTGCTTTCTGGTGGATGGAGGAAGATGGGCAGTAGGCAAGCTTGGGAGGCAGGCAGCACCCAGCCCTGGTCACAGCTCAAAAAAGAGAACAACAGGCAGGGGAGGGCAAGACTCTGAGAGATCAACATAGAGGGGGTGTCTGCTCCAAGCCTGGGGGCAGGTCCCCGGCAGGTAGACACACACAGGAGGACTGCTCCGAGCCTCAGATGTGGCTGGGGGCAGGTCCCCAGTGGTGACACACACACACATACACACACACACACACAAAAGGCGCCTGGCAGATTGGGGCCATCATAGGACATCCACTGAGGGGTCCCAGACTGTGAGAGGGCACAGGCCGGGCTGAGGGACTCCCTCCACCCCGAGTGCACAGGATGGGAGGGGGGTGTCCCTCAGCTTGACCTGAACCCTCTCCAATATGGGAGTTCTCGGAGGATGCTGAATATCCCTCTCGCAATCCAGGACCTCTGGCTGTTAACCGCTAACCTGCCTGTCTGCCCTAACCACTCTGCCTGCCTGCCTGATCCTCCTAACTGCCCTCCCCTGCCAGCCTGGTCACCCCTATTAACTTTCTTTTTTAATCTTATCCCCTTCACACACAATTGTATTTCTCCCTCTCACACAATTTCTCTCTCTCCTTTATGTACTTTTCCTACTGACTCATCATTTATAAACTTTTCTTTTCTCCTTATTTCCTACTTCTGTTCCATCATCCTTCTTCCCATTTTTCTACTACCCACCTTCCCTCCCCACATTCCTTCTTCCCTTTATCTTTACCCCTGCCATCCCTCCCCTTTTCCTTCCTTCCCACCTTCATTTTTTTCTTCACTTCCTTCCTTGGACTTGCTTTGCTCTCTCCCCCGTTCCTTCCTTCTTCCCATTCTTCTTTTAAGCTCTACCAGCTCCCCCTTTAAAACTTTTCTTCCCTCACTCTTTCTCTTTCATCCTACCTTTCCCATACATTCTTCTCTACTTACTTCTACTATTTCAATATCTATCTACCTGCCTAATTATTCACTATCATTTATCTTTTTTTTCTTTTCTGACTCCTACTTTTAAAATCTGTCCCCTGTACACAACTATACTTGATTTTCATTATGGTTCCTAAGTTCACTCATACATCCTCTTTCCTTCTTTAACTCTGCTGTCCACTGACTCTTTTATAAAGTTCTTCCCTCCCTCCTTCCTTTTTTTTTTTCCCACTGAGCATTTCTGTTGGTTTAAGATGAGCTGCATCTTAAAGTAATAAAGCTATCTGGAGGAGGCCTGGGGGGAGGGGGGGTAGGTGGTCAGGTCATCTGTCCAGAAGTTGTGTCTCCATTTTTGGCATCTCTGGTAGGTAGGGCAAGGCTGGCTTCTCCACAGATCCCAGAGCAGATAAGGGGTGGGGGAGAGAGAATGGGCGAAATGAGAGAGAGAGAGAGAGGGAGAGAGAGAGAGAGAGAGAGAGAGAGAGAGAGAGAGAGAGAGAGAGAGAATAATCGTATATGTGTCTGAGAGAGAATGTACATGTGTCTATAAAGAAACAATAGTTTTATATAGATCTATGAGAGAGAGAAACAGAATAGTTATGTATATGTCTATGAGAGAGAGAGAGAGGATCTGAAAGATAGGGTTCTGGGTGAATTTCTGTATAAGAAATGGGGAGAGAAAAAGATTGAAAAGAAGGGTAAAAAGGGAGACAGACCCCACCTTCCCCATAGGGGACCCCCTTTTCCTTGTCATGTAGTCAGCAATCCCAGCACTGAGTTGGCTGGGGTAGGGCGACCCCATTTGCCCTTCTCCATCTTGTGCTTCTCCTGTGTCTGGAACTTGTCCTCCAGATTCCTTTGTCCTCTCGTCGAGTTACCTCGTGAGCCTCCACCCCTGTGGTCCTGAGGGGTGAGATCAGTTGGAAGTGTCCGAATGAACGTTCCCTGGTCCTTCTGTTGGGGACGTCACTAAGGACAGGGTCACAGCCTCCTGCTAACCGCTGTTTGCCCTCATTTCCCGAGGGATGTCCATCTGGCCTCCCCTGATGTCATCTCCATGTGGCCCATCGAGTGTTGGAGTGATTCCGCCTGGGAAGCAGGGTAGGCATCTCCTTTGAGCCCGAACATCCCCAGAAACATGTCTCTGGATACTGAAAGATTGAAAGAGCCACCAGAGCCTGCGGAGGAAGGCGTGTAGGGGAGCTGGTGCGGCTGTGGCCCCCCTGGGTGTCAGACATGGTGGTCTTGACGGCATAGATGTTTGCCTCCTCTTGAAACTTTCTGATATTTTTCTTACAGCGAGTCTGCTTGTTGTCAAACCAGTTGGAGGCCTGAGAGACAGTGATGCCACACTTCTTGGCGAGCTCCTCCTTAGCCTCCTCACTAGGATGTGGGTTACTCAGGTGGGAATAGAAATACTCATTTAGGACTCGGGGGCCTGTTTGCTGAAGTTCCGGCATTTCCATCTGGCATCCAGGAACCCCGAGCGCAGGATCATGCGGGCCTCGCAGGTGCTCTGCTTGAACTGCATCTCGATGCACTGAACTTACGGTGCATCTCCTTGGGTGCCATGGGCTGTGTGACTCTTCTCCCCCCGGGGGTTCACCCCAGCTCTGAAGGGAGACCTGGGACCCCTCACAGGATACCCTTACCCCTCCACCCCCCGTGGTAGAGAAAATGGAGCCGAGGAGAGAGAAGGCCCAGGAGAGGGTGTGTGTGTGAGAGAGAGGGAGCAGCCCTCCTTCCCTCCTTAAAGATTCCATGGGAAGGGGGTATTAACTTCCAGCACAGGGCTCAGCCCTGGCCAGGTGTTCGCTGCCCCCCTTTCCCAGCCTCCCCACCACCATCCTGCTCCCATTCCCTGCCCAGGATGCCCGGCCCAGTGAGGGTGGCCAAAGCCTGTGCAGCCTGGGCACTGCTGCTGCAAAGCAGGAGCGCCTCCACCTCTGGACCGTCCACCCCTCCATTCAGGACCCTTCAAAGGCCCGCAGCAGGTGTCTCCTAGGCTGCAACCAGTGTCAGGCACTGGGCCCAGGTTCTCTGTCTCCCCTGGACCACAGATGGGTGGCTTCTCCATGGCCCCTGGGATGCAGTGTGGGCAGCTTCCCACGCCAGTTGCGGCCTGGGATCATGGGCAGGTGGCTTCTTGGTCTCCTGGCTGCAGTCAGCCTCATGTGCTGGGGCCTGTCTTCTCAGTCTTCCGGAGGACATGGGGCAGGCAGATGTAAAGGCGGCTTCTCCCAGGCTGCAGCCAGCGTCAGGCACTGGGCCCCAGTTCTCTGTCTCCCTTGGGATGCAGTGTGGGTGGCTTCTCCAGTGGCTGGGATCACCAGGTCGGTGGCTTCTTCATCTTCCGGCCTAAGCTAGCCTCAGGTGCTGGAGCTGACTTCTCTGTCTCCTCTTACTTCTGTGTCTCCAACAGACCTGGAGCAGCCAGAGCCGGGATGCTTGCATGGTAGCTGTGGCTGCCACAAGTATCCGGGCTCTGGCCTCCACCATCTTTGTTGGGTTAATGTGTATATCACTCTGGATTGGCTGGTGGGTGTGGCTCAATGTAGCTGAGTGAGGGCTAATTTGCATGTTTGTCTATTATTATATAGGAGATATATATATAGGGCCTGGTGCACAAAATTCGTGCACGGGTAGGTGGGGGAAGGAGAGGGCAGGTGGGGAGTTCCCTCAGCCCAGACTGCACCCTCCCCAATTCGGGAGCCCTCAGGAGATGTGCTACTGATGGCTTTGGTCCACTTCATGTGGTTCTCTGCTCTTTGCCAGGCCTGTCTGCTCCACACCATGGGGATGAGCAAGCAGGCCCTGCTGGGTGCTGCCTGCAGGCCAATCGCCTGCTTCCTGGTCACCCACTTGCCCTCTCTCTGGTGGATGCAGCCACCACCCAGCAGTCCGTGCTGGGTGCTGCCTGTAGGTCCCCATTGCTTGCTCCATGGTCACCCTGCTTGCCTGCTCCCCAATTGCCACTGCCACCACCCAACCCTGCTGGATGCTGTCTGTGGGTCCTGATTTTCTCCCCCTTCACCACAACCACAGCTCAGCAGGCCTGGGGGCTTGCTTGGTCCTCCCACCCTGCTCCTCCGGCAGGACGGTTTGTGGTGGGCCTCCGCCACCTTGGCTGTGCTAATTTGCATACAGCCGCTCTGATTGGCTGTAGGCATCAGAAGGGATGGTTAATTTCAATATTCCGCTTTTATTAGTTTAGATACCCAGCAACTGGATCTTTGGAACGACCAGAATGACTGGTGGCTATGATGCACACTGCAGCAGCCAACCCGCTGCTGGTTGCTGTGTGCTGCCTGCTGATCCTAATGCCTGTTTTCTGGTGGCCACCACTGCCCAGCAGGCCCTGCTGTGTGCTGCCTGCGGCATGCTTGTCTGCTAGGGGGTCACCACAGTGACCTCCCAGAGATTCCTTGCTCCCCTATGGCAGTGCAGCAGCCCTTCCTGGGTGCTGCCTGCAGTCCGATTACCTGCTCTCTGGTAACCCTGCTTCCCTGTTCTCCCATCACCCAGCAGGCCCTGCTGTGTGCTGCCTGCAGCCCCCACTTGTCTGTGTGGGGGTCATCATGGTGACCTCTAAGCAGGCCCTACTGGGTGCTGCCTGTGGGTCCCCATTGCTTTCTCTCCCATCGCTTGCTTAGTGCACTGTGCTGGCCGATGGGAAGGCGTTTTTACTGCTGGCGCCCAGGGTGATCAGACCCAGGAGTCGGGCATGCAGAGCGCTAAGTACTTCTCCTGCCAATGGTCTCTTCCCAGGCCTCAGCGGCAGGGGCGGGGGCTGGCCAGCCGGCTCCCGAACCTGTGGCTGCCACCGTGGCCTGGAACTAACCTCGGGTCACCGAGGCTAAGCTTCTGAGTGTGCGTGCCCCCTCAATTTGTCTATTTCCAGGCCACAGCCTGGGGGCCTGCTTGGTCCTCCCACCCTGCTCCTCTAGCGGAACGGTTTGTGGTGGGCCTCTGCCATCTTGGCTGCACTAATTTGCATACAGCTGCTCTGATTGGCTGTAGGCATCAGAAGGGATGGTTAATTTCAATATTCCGCTTTTATTAGTTTAGATACCCAGCAACTGGATCTGTGGAACGACCAGAATGACTGGTGGCTATGATGCACACTGCAGCAGCCAACCAGCCTGATATGGGCCCTGATCCCTGCCTCCAAGGCTGGCCCAGCCCCTGATCAACTCCCAACACTCTGATCAGGGCCAGGCTGGCTGGCCAACTGCCCACAGCTCCTCCTTCGGGCCAGGTGGGCCAGATCCCACCCATGCATGAATTCATGCAATGGGCCTCTAAGTACATAGTTATAATCTATTGACTATATTCCCTATGGTGTGCTTTACATCCCTATGCTTATTTTAATAACTGCCAATTTGTACTTTTTAATCCCTTTCAGCTTTTTCATCCAACCTCTAAGACCCTCTTCCATCTAATGACCAATTTGTTCTCTGTAAGGATTTATTTGTTTCATTTCTTTATTTATTTTGTTTTTATAGATTTTACATGAAAGTGAAATCACATTATATTTGTCTTTTTCTGTCTGACCTAATTCACTTAGAATAGTCCTTTTGTGTTCATTCATGTTGTCATAAATGGCAATATTTAATTTTTTATGGCTGAGTAACATTCTATTATATTTATGTACCATCTCTTTTTTATTCATTTGTCTAACAATGGACACTTGGGTTGCTTCCATACCTTGGCTATCTTAACTAATAAAAGCGTAATATTGAAATTAACCGTTTCTCCGAGACGGGGTAAGCCACGCCCACCAGCCAATCAGAGTGGCTGTATGCAAATTAACCCAGCCAACATGGCGGCCGCCACTCATGGACCTGAGTAAAGGGCAGCTTCCATTGCAGCAGGAGTGAAAGTGAAACTGCCGCCCACTCTGCTTAAACTGGCTCTAGCGAAACACAAGTTTGAAACAAAATAACAATCATAGAATCCTTGGGAGCTGAAGGAAACAGCAGGCCTAAGAGTAACATTGTCTCATTATAGACACCGCAAGGTGAAGCAAAGAGGAGGCTTTGTTAGCCAGCTTAAAGGAACAGTGTATCAATTATAGAAGATAAACAAACCTGCGTCCAGCCAGCCTTGCTGGGACATTGGGTCATTGGGAGCTGTGGGCAGCCTTAAAGCCTGAAAGCACCAATCAGCCCGTAACCCACACTGGCCACAACCCAATGGGGTGAGGGACATTCTTGGGGGGCTTGGCCAGCCTGGAGACAGCCATCAGCCACTCACCCAGGCTGGTCAGGCATGCCAGCAGGTGGACATCTCCAGAGGGGTCCCAGACTGTGAGAGGGCACAGGCTGGGCTGAGGGACCTCCCGAGTGTACAGAGCGGCTGCAGGGCGGAACAGCGCAGGACCCAGGACCCATGAGTGGGAAAGAGGCAGCAGGGTCGGGGGCCTGCTTGGCGGCTTCCCAGGCCCTTTGCGGGGCACCAGGGAGTGGGAAAGCAAGGCAGCAGGGTACTGGTGAGTGGGAAAGAGGTAGCGGGGGTGTCTTGGCCTCCTTGGCGGCTGCCCAGGCCCTTTGCGGGGCATCGGGGAGCGGGAAAGAGGCAGCAGGGGGTCAGGGGCCTGCTTGACGGCTTCCCAGGCTCTTTGCGGGGCACCAGGGAGTGGGAAAGCAAGGCAGCAGGGTACCAGTGAGTGGGAAAGAGGTAGCGGGGCATCTTGGCCTGCTTGGCAGCTCCCCAGACCCCTTGGCGGCCCCAGGGAGTGGGAAAGGAAGGCAGCAGGGGACTGGTGAGTGGGAAAGAGTCGGCAGCCTGCTTGGCGGCTCCCCAGGCCCTTTGGGGGCACTGGGGAGCGGGAAAGCAAGCTCTTGGGGGCTGAGGCTTGCTTGGAGGCTCCCCAGGTCCCTTCCGGGGATCAGGGAGCAGGAAAAGGCTGGCCTGATCATGAGGCAGGGTTTTCCCTGCTTCCCGGTGGCTGGAGGAAGATGAGCAGTAGGCAAGCTTGGAAGGCAGGCAGCACCCAGCCCTGGCCACAGCTCAAAAAAAGATAACAATATGCAGGGAGGGCAATAGTTTGAGAGATCAACATAGAGGGGGTGCCTGCTCCAAGCCTGGGGGTAGGCCCCCAGCAGGTAGACACAGGAGGACTGCTCTGAGCCTCAGATGCGGCTGGGGGCAGGTCCCCAGTGATGAGACACACACACACACACACACACACACACACAAGGCGCCTGGCAGACTGGGGCCATCATAGGACATCCACTGAGGGGTTCCAGACTGTGAGAGGGGGCAGGCTGGGCTGAGGGACCACCCCCCGCCCGTGCATGAATTTCATGCACCGGGCCCCTAGTTGTAAATAATGCTGCATTGAACATAGGATACATATATCTTTTTGAATTAGAGTTTTTTGATTTCTTTGGGTAAATGCCTAGAAGTGAAATTGCTGGGTCATATGGTAGATCTAGTTTTTTTGTTGTTTGTTTTTTTTTTTTTAGGAATTGGCTGCATCAATTTACAATTACACCAACAATGCACAAGGGTTCCCTTTTCTACACATCCTCACCAACACTTGTTATTTATTGATTTATTGATGCTAGCTAGCCATTCTGACAAATGTGAGGTGATATCTTGTGGTTTTAATTTGCATTTCTCTGATTATTAGTGAAATTAAGCATCCTTTATAATAAAAGGGTAATATGCAAATAGACTGAATAGCAGAACAACCAAACAACCAATCGAAGTGTGATATGCTAATGATATGCTAAGGCTGCTCAACCACTTGCTCTGATGTACACTGATCACCAGGGGGCAAACAGTTAACTTGTCAACCAGTCACTATGACATTCACTGACCACCAGGAGGCAATACTCCAACTCATAGGTTAGCTTGATGTTGGGGTCCAGCCGATCAGGACTGAGCAAGATGGGCAGGACACACCCTGGAGTCCTCTTGCTGTCCCTCCCCAGCATGATCATGCACCCATGGGGTCCTTTAGCCTGGCCTGCACCCTCTTGCAATCCAGGACCTCTTGGAGGATATTGGCGAGCCAGTTTCAGCCCAATACTGCAGGCCACTCCCCTTGGGAGGGTGCCAGACACAGGGCTCATGGCTGGCATGTGCTGCTGTAGCAGCTCAAGCCTTTCAAAATTGGGACTGATTGGGCGTGAGACCATAGCAGACACAGTGGAACCAGGATGAGTGGTAGCAGCAGGTCGGAGCTGCAGGTGGCACTGGACTTGGGTTTCCACCCAATCCCTGTAGGCCATCTAGAGAAACCCCAACCATGCATGAATTCGTGCACCGGGCTTCTAGTCTTTTCATAAATCTATTGGCCATTTGTTTGTCCTCTTGGGAAAAATGTCTGTTCAGGTCCTTTGCCCATTTTTTAATCGGGCTGTTTGATTTTTGGAGTTAAGTTGTATGAGTCCCTCATATATTTTTTAATATTAACCTTTTACCTGATGTATCATTGGTGAATAACTCCTCCCATTCAATAGGTTGTCTTTTTTTTTTATCCATGATTTCCTTCGCTGTGCAAAAACTTTTTGGTTTGATATAGTTCCATTTGTTTATTTGTTTGTTTGTTTGTTTCCCTGACCTATGGAGACATACACCCCCCAAAAATATTGCTAATGGTGATATCAAACAGTTTACTGCCTATGTTTTCTTCTAGGATTTTTATGTTTTTGGGTCTTACATTTAAGTCTTTGATGCATTTTGAGTTTATTTTTGTATGAGAAAGTGGTTTATTTTAATTTTATTGCATGTTTCCAGTTTTCCCACCACCATTTATTTAATATTCTATCTTTACCCCATTGTATGTTCTTGCCTCCTTTGCCACAGATAAATTGTCACAGATAAAGTAGTAGATTTATTCTGAGCTCTCTATTCTGTTCCATTGATGTATGTGTTTGTTTTTATGCCAGTACACACTATTTTGATTACAGTAGTCTTGTAGTATAGTTTGCTATCAGTTAGTGTGATACTTTCAGCTTTGTTCTTTTCAAGATCACCTTGGCTATTTGGGGTCTTTTATGGTTCCATATAAACTTTAGGATTATTTGTCCTAGTTCTATAAGCCATAGGTATTTTGAAGGGAATTGAATCTGTGGATTGTTTTTGGTGGTACCAACATATTAACAATGTTAATTTTTCCTGTGTGTGAGCACAGTACACCCTTTTATTTACTTGTTTCTCCTTTTTAAAAACAAAATTTTTTTCCCATTACCATTTATCCCCTCAAAGCCTTCTTTCACTCCACCCCCTCACCCCAAATCACCACATTGGTTGTGTACCCATGTCCATTTGTTCTTGCTCTTTTTTTTTTTTTTTTTTGCTAAATCCCTCCATCTACCCCCAACACCAGCATCCCCCACCAGAGCATCTGTCTGGTATATATCTAAAAGTTTGTCTCTATTTTGTTTAATAGTTCAGTTTGGTCATTAAATTCCACATATGAGTAAAATCATATGGTACTTATCTTTCTCTGACTGGTTTATTTCACTTAGCATAATGTTCTCCAGGACCAGCCATGCTGTTAGAAGGGGTAAAATTTTCTTCCCCTTTACAGCAGAGTAGTGTCCCATTGTGTAAATGTACCACAGCTTGTCAGAATGGCTATATATATGTATATGTATATGTATATGTATATGTATATGTATATGTATATGTATATGTATATACATATATATTTTTATATATATCATAATATGCAAATTAGGCCCCAACACCGTAACAACCAGACAGAAGGTGGTTGCATGCACAGGTGAGGCCCGGAGCTGAGATGAAGACAGAGATAGGAGGGCCTGCCTGAGCTGGTGCAGCAGCTCCAGCAGCCCAGAGTGGACACAGGTAGGGGGACTGGGGGGAGAGGGGGGCCTGGGGCTGGCCATGCCACTGCACCAGCTCAGGCAGCCCCAGAGCAGACACTGGCAGGGGGCAGGTGGAACCTGGAGCAGAAGTCAGGCACAGGTCCCAGCTGACCACGGTGCCGGTCCAGCCTGACTCCCACGGTGGCCCATGGGGTGCCTCCACGTGTGATTTCAATCACCGCTGGTCCTCTAGTCATCAATAAATCAACAAACATGTGTTGGTGAGAATGTGTAGAAAAGGGAACCCTTGAGCACTGTTGGTAGGAATGAAGATTGGTGCAGCCCCTATGGAAAACAGTATGAAATTACCTCAAAAAAATTAAAAATGAAACTGCCTATGACCCAGTGATTTCACTTCTAGGAACTTATCCAAAGAAACCTGAAACTCTAATTTAAAAGACTATATGTAACCCTATGTTCATTTCAGCATCATTTACAACTAGAGGCCTGGTGCACAAAATTCGTGCAAGGGGCTGGGCCCTCACAGCCATGCAGCTGCCTCGGTCCCTGCAGCCCTGGCTTCATCCAAAGGTCGTCCAGAAGATCGTTCAGCTATCTAGTCTAATTAGCATATCACACTTTTATTATTATAGACTAGTGGTCCAGTGCATGAAATTCATGCATGGGAGGGGGTGTCCCTCAGCCTGGCCTTCACCCTCTCCAATCTGGGACCCCTCAGGGGATGTCCACTGCCAGTTTAGGCCTGATACCTGGATCAGGCCTAAACCGGCAGTCATACATCCCTCTCGCAATCTGGGACTGCTGGCTTCTAACTGCTCACATGCCTGCCTGCCTGATCACCCCTAACCACTCTGCCTGCCAACCGGATCACCCCCAACTACTCCCCCCTTCTGGCCTGATCACCCCTAACTGCCCCTATGCCGACCTGATCTTCCCCAACTTCCCCTCGCCCGCCACCCTGATTGCCCCCTACTGAGCCCCCTGCTGGCCTGATCACCCACAACTTCCCCGCCCCCACCAGCCTGATCACACACAATTGCTTCCCACTACCGGCATGCTCGTCCCCACCTGCCCCTCCCTCCTGGCCTGCTCGCCCCCAACTGTCCTTACCCATCCTCAACTTCCCTCCCCTGCCAGCCTGATTAACCCTAACTGCCTCTGCCTTGGCATCGCCACCATGGCTTTGTCTAGAAGGACGTTCAGAAGGTCTCCCAGAAAGTCTCCCAGTCTAGTTGGCATATTACCCTTTTATTAGTATAGATAGTCAAGATTTGGAAGTAGCCCAAGTGTCCCCCAGTTCTACTGATGAGTGGATAAAAAAGCTGTGGTATATTTGTATCTTCTTCAATTAATTTCTTCAATGTGTTATGGATTTTTGAGCACACAAATATTTTACTTTCTTGGTTAAATTTATTCCTAAATATTTCATTCTTTTTGTTGGAATTGAAAATGGGATTATTTTCTTAATTTCTCTTTCTGGTAGTTCATTATTAGTGTATTAAAATGCAACTGATTCCTGAATATTAATTTTGCATCTTATTACTTTACTGAATTCATTTATTACTTCTAATAGGAGTTTTGGTGGAACCTTTAGAGTTCTTTTATATATAGTATCAAGTCATCTACAAGTAATGGCAGTTTTACTTCTTTCCTATTTGGATATTTTTTATTTCCTTTTCTTTTTGTTTGTTTCATTGCTTGTCTAGAACTTTCAATACTATCTATATATTTAAAACCCTAATATGCAAACAGACCGAATGGCAGAACAACCAAACAACCGAACAACCTGTCACTATGACGTGTGCTGACCACCAGGGAGAGCGTACAGAACATGGGATGCCTCAGCAGCAGGTGGCAGAGCATGGAACATGGCAGGCATCAGCTGCAGAGGGATGATGGAGCAGGTGAGAGGGGATGCCAGACCAAGGCAATTACACCAGTCGCTGTCATTGGGCAAGCCTCTAGTGGTTACTGAAAATTCATTTGCTCCCATGTGTCATGTTCCCACCCAGCACTTGCACCCACAGCTGGCGCAGGAGCCACCACCTGCACCCACTGCTGGTGCTTAGCACAGGTCCTGATTGTTTAGCATTGTCAGAGGGTGTGAGCAGTGGCTGTGAGCCCCAATTGCCCCTGAGGGCTTCTCCACTTCCCCCTACTCCTGAGGGGCAATCAGGGCAGCAGCTGCCACTTGCACCACTGCTGGTGCTGGTCCCAATTGCTCTATACCATCAATAGGTGCAAGCGGGCTGGTGCCATCAGCATGTGGGGAAAGTGGCAGGGAGAGTGGGGCTGACAGCAGACGGGAGACCAGGGGCCAAGGTGGGAGAGGCCAGGCAGAAGTGTGGGGGATGGAACAAGACTCATAGCCCACAGTTCCTTTCAAGGTGCACAAATTCATGTACTGGGCCCCTAGTGTTGAATAAAAGTAGTGAAAGTGTATGTACATTCTTGTCTTTTTCCTGATCTTAAAGAAAAAGCTTTCATCTATCACCTTTGAGTATGATACTACCTATGAATTTGTTATATATGGCCTTTATTATGTTACTAGGGGCCCAGTGAACAAAATTCGTGCACTGGGGAAGGGGGTTTCCTCAGCCCAGCCTGCCGCCTCTCACATATTCGGAGCCATCAGGGGATGTCCTACTGACAGCATAGGCTTGCTCCCTGCTCCCCATGAGGAACGGACCTAAGCCGCAGTCTGGCCTCCCTTTGTGGGAGGCGACTAGGCTAATGAGGGGAAGCCACCAGCCCCATTACTCCACTGTTACAGCCACTGCTACTCACTGCAACCACCAAGGTGTTTTCATTAACATGGACTCCAATCCCTTCATGATGAAAAAATGACAACTTTCTTTAGGCATTTTCAAGCTGTGTCTTTCATAGGATATGACATTTCTGTCTTTTTTTTTTTTTTTTTTTATCTTCACCCGAGGATGTTTCCATTGATTTTTAGAGAATGTGGAAGAGAAGGGAAAGACAGAGAGAAACATCAAAGTGAGAAGAACACTTCGATTGGTTTCCTCTTGCATGAGCACTGACCTGGGCCCTGGCCAGGGAGAAGCCTGCAACCTAGGTACATGCCCTTGGTCAGAATTGAAACCAGATCCTTCAGTCAGCAAGTTGAGGCATTATGCTCTGAGCCAAACCGGCTAGGGCAGGATATGACATTTCTTAGCCTTCCAGCAGTGGGTCTTCATTTTTTTTCTCCAGGAGTGTGGTGGAAAAATCCTAGATGCCTTTTTGGATTCTTATTACCCAAGTTACTAAGAATATTACCAGTGGCATACAGGGAGCTTAGCCAATGAGCGTTAAGAAAAGGTATTTCCTCTCTAGTTCACTCCCATCATCGGCTCCACCCCTGCCCCTCCAATCCAAGCTCCACCCCTACCCAGGCCTGTAGCTTCTGTGTTATGATGCAGGCCTGGGAAGAAGACCCCCAAACCCCTGAGATGGCTAGCTCCACCCCTTCCCAGGCCTGTAGCCTCTGGTTTAGGATGCTGGCCTGGGCAGAAGACCCCCCAACACCCGCAATAGCCGACTCCGCCCCTTCCCAGGCAAGGGGTCTCTTCCGGAGGCTGCAGGCCTGGGAAGAAGACCTCCGTACCCCTGCAATGGCTGGCTCTGCTCCTTCCCAGGCTGGGGGGGTCTCTGCCCAAGGCTGCAGGCCTGGGCAGAAGACCTCCCCAACCCCACAATCACTGGCTCCACCCCTTCTCAGGTTCCTGCGATTGATAGCTGTGCCCCTCAGCCCCCCCCCCCCCCCCCCCCCCCCCCCCCCCCCCCCCCCCCCCCCCCCCCGCCTCACCCACCACCTGCCTTGCTAACAAGCCTGGCTACTTCAGTTAAGGCTAAGGCGGACTGGACACAGCCATCTTAGTTGAGTCAATTTGCATATTTCCTCCTGATTGGTTGGTGAGCGTGGCTTGTTGGCGTGGCTTGTGGGTGTCTTGAAGTGATGGTTAATTTGCATATTATTAGTGTAGATGTTCCCTGTATCATCACTTTTATTAGTGTAGATGTTCCCTGTATCATCACTTTGCTGAGAGGTTTTATTAAGAATAAATGTTAGATTTTGTCAGATATTTTTTCTGCATCTATTGATATTATCATATGATTTTTTAAAATATATTTTATTGATTTTTTACAGAGAGGAAGAGAGAAGGACAGAGAGTTAGAAACATCGATGAGAGAGAAACATCGATCAGCTGCCTCCTGCACACCTCCCACTGGGGATGTGCCCGCAACCATGGTACATGCCCTTGACCAGAATCGAACCTGGGACCTTTCAGTCTGCAGGCCAACGCTCTAGCCACTGAGCCAAACCGGTCAGGGCTCATATGATTTTTATCCTTTATTTGTTTATGTTCATATCATGTTAATTGTTTTGTAGATATTAAACCAACCTTGCATTCTAGGAATAAATCCCATTTAATTATGATGAATGATCTTTTTAATGTATTATTGACTTTGGTTTACAAAAATTTTTTGCATATATGTCCATTATGAATATTGGCCTATAATTCTCAATTCTCTCATATTCTCTCTCTCTCTCTCTCTCTCTCTCTCTCTCTCTCTCTCTCTCTCTTTCTCTGTCTGGTCTTTGGTATCAGAGTAATGCTGACTTCATAAATTAGTTTGGGAGCCTTCCTTTTTCTTCACTTTTTCAAAATAGTTTTAGAAGGATAGGAGTTAATGCCTCTTTAAATGTTTGGTAAAATTTACCTGTGAAACTATCTGGTCCAGGACTTTTGCTTGTTGGGAGTTTTTCTTTTTCTTTCTTTCTTTCTTTTTTTTTTAATCCTCACCCAAGGATATTTTTTCCATTGGTTTTTTTTTTTTAAGAGAGTTAAAGGGAGGGAGAGAGAAAGAGAACAAAAGAGAGAGATATCAATGTGAGAGAGATCCTTCAATTGGTTGCCTCCCGCATGCCACAGGAATGAACCTGCAACCTAGGTATGTGCTCTTGACCAAGAATTGAATCCCACAACCCTTTTCTCTTCTGGCTGATGCTCTACCACCGAACTACACCAGTCAGGGATGTTGGAAGTTTTCAATTACTGATTTGACTTTGTTAGTAATTATCAGTCTATTCAGATTTTTTGTTTTTTCCCTTGATTCAGTTTTGAAAGGTTTCATGTTTCTAAAAATTTATCCATTTTTTTCCAGCTTGTCCAATTGGTTGGCATATAATTGTTTGTAGTATAGTATCCTACCTAATAAAAGAGTAATATGCAAATTAGGCATCACTCCATCACAAAGATGGCTTCCCCCATGGGCACAAGATGGCAGTGCCCAGAGCCACATCCTATCTAATAAAAGAGTAATATACAAATTAGGCATCCCTCTGTCACAAAGATGGCCTCCCCCATAGCCACAAGATGGTGGCACCAATAGCCACATCCTATCTAATAAAAGAGTAATATGCAAATTAGGTGTCACTCTGTCACAAAGATGGCCACCCCCATAGCCACAAGATAGCTGCTCCTATAGCCACAAGATGGCCACCCCCATAAGATGGCAGTACCCAGTCCAGCTCAGCCTCGCCACTGAAGTGGTCAGGCCTGTTAGCCAGGAAGGTGGCAGGGGAGGCAGGGGGCCCGAGGGGCAGAACAGGCAATCAGAAGGGTCTGGGGGTCCCCTGCCCAGGCCAGAGGCCTTTGCCAGAGGCCTCAGGCATGGGCAAGGGTGGAGCCGGTGATCAGAGGGGCAGGAGTGGAGCCTGCAATCACAGGGGTCTGGGCACCGGCAGAGCCGGCAAAGCAGGGGCTTTGGGGTCCCCTGCCCAGGCTGCAGCCTTGGTCAGAGGCTGCTAGTGTGGCAGGGGTGGAGCTGGTGATGACAGGGGGCAATATCAGAGCTGGTGATTGCAGAGGCCTGGGTTGTGTGAAGCTGGCATTTGGAGGAACTTCGGCGTCTTCTGCCCAGGCAAAAGAGAAATATGCAAATTAACTCTCATTCCATCACAAAGATGGTAGCAGCCAGGAAGCTGTACTGAGTCAGGAGGCTTGCATTGCCCTGGTGATGAGGAAGTCAAGATTCCCACCTGCCCTGCAAGCCCTGAGCTCCACTCAAGGCAACAAAGTTTCAATTACAGAAGGTAAATAAACCCAAGATACCTGCTTCCAGCCCGTGGCCATGGCCAGCCTGATAACGGCCTTCAGCCCCTCACCCAGGCTGGCCAGGCACCCCAGTATAGATCCCCACCCTGAAGGGGCTGTGACCAGCCTGAAAACATCCATCAGCCCCTCATCCAGGCTGGCCAGGCACCCCAGCAGAACACCCTTCAGGGCAAACCAGCTGGCTCCCACCTGTGCACCAGGCCTCTGTCCTGTATAATAAAAGGGTAATATGCAAATTGACCCTAACAGCAGAACCACTGGGAATGACTGGTCACTATGACACACACTGACCACCAGGTGGCAGATGCTCAATGCAGGAGCTGCCCCCTGGTGATCAGTGCACTCCCATAGGGGAAGCTCTGCTCAACCACAAGCTAAAAGGCTGCCAGTACAGAGGTGGTGGTGAGAGCCTCTCCCGTCTCCTCAGCAGCGCTAAGGATGTCCGACTGCATCTTAGGCCTGCTCCCCGCTGGCAAGTGGACATCCCCTGAGGGCTCCTGGCTACCAGAGCAATGTCTGACTGCCAGCTTAGGCTCGATCCCCTGGGGAGTGGGCCTAAGCCAGCATGTGGAATCTCCTGAGGGGTCCCAGACTGCGAGAGGGCATAGGACAGGTTCAGGGAATCCCCTTTCCCCGAGTGCACAAATTTTTGTGGACTAGGCCTCTAGCTTTCTTATAATCCTTTGTATTTATGTGGTACTGGTTGTCACTACTCCTCTTTCATTTCTGAAATACTTATTTGGGTTCTCTCTCTCTCTCTCTTTCTCTCTCTCTCTCTCTGAGTCTGATTAAAGGTTTATTTTTTATTTATATTTTCAAATAACCAGCTCTTCGTGTTATTGATTTTTTTATTGTTTTTTAGACTCTATTTTGTTTATTTCTACTCTGATCTTTTTTATTATTTCTTTCCTTCTACTTACTTTGTGCTTTGTTTTTCTTTTCCTAGTTCATGTTGGTGTATGGTTAGATTGCTTATTTGATATTTTTCTTGTTTCTGGAGGTAGTCCTATATGGCTATGGATTTCCGTTTGCATTTTTGTTTTTATTTGTCTTAGGTATTTTTCTACTTATTCCTTGATCTAAATGCATAGATTGTTAACCTATGCATTTTTTAGTAGCATGTTTTTATCCTCCATGTGTTTGTGTATTTTCAAGTTTTCTTCTTGTGTTTATTTCTAGTTTTATACCATTATGTTCAGAGTATTTGTTTGATATGGCTTCAGTCTTTTTAAATTTATTGAGACTTGTTTTGTGGCCTCATACGTGGTTCATCCTGAAAAATGCTCCATGTGCACTTAAAAAAATGTATATCCTTCTGCTTTGGATGAAATGCTCTAAAAATACCAATTAAGTACATCTGCTCTAAAATATTATATAAGGCCACTGTTTCCTTATGGATTTTCTGTCTAAATGATCTATGTTGATGTGAATGTAGTGTTAAAGTCCCCTACTATTATTGTTTTTGCTGTTATTTCCTTTTATATCTGTTAATATTTACTTTATATATTTAGGTTCTTCTACATAGGATAGATATTTACAAGAGTTATAACCTTTTGTTAGACTAATCCATTTATCATTATAAAATGCCTCTCTTTGTCCCTTGTAACACAGCCTTAATTTCAAAGTTTGTTTTGTCTGGTATAAGTATTGCTACCTCTGCTTTTTAAAATTTCCATTTGCATGAAATATCTTTTTTCATCCCTATACTTTTCATCTGTCTGTATCTTTCCATCTGAAGTGGGCCATGTTATTTTTATTAATTTAGCCACCCTGTGTCTTTTGATTGGAACATTTACATTTACAATCCATTTACATTTAAAGTATGGATAGGTATGTAGTTATTGCACTTAATTACTTTCTGATTGTTCTTGTAATTCTCCTCTGTTCTATTCTCTTGCTCTCTTCTTTTGTATATTTGATGACTTTCTATAGTGTTATGTTTGGATCTCTTTCTCTTTGTTTTTTGTTTGTTTGTTTTATATATCTCTTATAGTTTTTAGTTTTTGGTTACCACATGCTTTATATATACCACACTATGTGTAAAGCACTCTATCTTAACCTGATTCTCACTTAAATTTGACACATTCTAAAGTCGCTAACCATTCACAGCATCATGGATGGAGCTGGAGAGCATTATGCTAAGCGAAATAAGCCAGTCAGAGAAAGATAAATATCACATAATCTCACTCATTTGTGGAATATAATAAACAACATAAACTGATTAACAAAAATAGATCCAGAGGCAGAGAAGCATCGAACAGACCATCAAACTTCAGAGACAATGCAGGGGAGGAGTGCTGGTAAGAGATCAACCAAAGGACTTGTATGCATGCATATAAGCATAACCAATGGACACAGACACTAGAGGCATGAGAGCATGTGGGGGCATGGGAGTGGCTCAGGAGAGATCAATGAGGGAAAAGGAGGCATATATAATACTATATGTAATACTTTAAACAATAATTTTTAAAAATTGAAATTAAAAAAATTAAAAATAAAGTCACTATAATTTTTACTTGTCCCTCCATGTTTATGTCTTATAATTCTTTTTTACTTCGTGTGTGTGTGTGTGTGTGTGCCTTAGTTTATTGTTGTAATTATACATGATCTTCCTACTTTTGTCTTTTAACCTTTGTACTAATTTTATAGTTGTTTGATACACTACTTTTACTAAGTGTTTGCCTTTGACAGTGAGAAGTTCATTATTTCTTATATTTTCTTATTTAGATTTTTTTTATCTTTTCTTTTATTCTTAAAGAAGTCCCTTTAACATTTATTATAATACTGGTTTGGTGATGAACTTTTTTAGCTTTGTCTTGTCTGGGACACTATCTCTGCTCAATTTCTAAATGATAGCCTTGCTAAATTAAGCAATCTTTGTTGTAGGTTCTTGCTTTTTTATCACTTTGAGTGTTTCATGCCAATCGCTTCTGATCTGCAGTTTTTGTCAAAAAATAAGCTTACAGTCTTATGGGATCAGCCTTGTATGCTACTAACTGCTTTTCTCTTACCACTTTTAAGATTCTCTCTTTATCTTTAATATTTTCCATTTTAATTATTGTGTCTTGTTGTGGGCCTCTTTGGGTTCATTTTGTTTGGAACTTTATGACTTTTGGGGTATGTATGTATATTTCTTTCACCAGGTTAAATAAAATTTTTGTCATTATTTCTTAATATAGATTTTCAATCCCTTTTTCCTCTCTTTTCCTTTCAGTACCCTTATGATGTGAATATTGGTATACTTGAAGTTGTCCCAGAGGTTCCTTAAACTCTCCTCACTTTTTTAAATCCTTTTTACTTTTTGCTCTTCAAACTGGATGTTTTCTTTTAACTTGTCTAATACATTACTGATTTAATCATCTGCTTTATCTAATCTTCCATTGATTCCCTCTCATGTATCCTTCATTTCAGTTATTCTATTCTTCATTTCTGAGTGGGGTTTGTTTTATGTTTTATATCTCTTTGTTGAAGTTCTCACTGAGTTCATCAAGTCTTCCCCTAAATTCACTGAACATCCTTATAACCAATGTTTTGAACTGGTAGATTTCTTATCTCTATTTCATTTACTTCTTTCTCTGAAGTTTTGTCCTATTCTTTCATTTGTGACAAGTTTCTTTATCTCCCCATTTTAGCTGCCTCCCTATGTTTGATTCTATGTATGAGGTAGAACTGCTGCATCTCTCAGTCTTGACAGAGTAGCCTTATATAAAAGGTGTCCTGTGGAACTCAGTGGCATGTCTTTCTGGTTACCTAAGCCAAGTGCTCCAGAGGCATTCCCTGTGTGCATTGTATATGTCCTCCTGTTGTAGTTGAGCCTCAATTGCTGTTGGCATATCAGTGGGTGGGGTTGACCCTCAGGCTGACTGGCTGTATGGCTAGCCATGACTACAGCTGATGAGCTGTTGTGCAGAAGCTGACCTCATAGAGCAGGAGTTGCTTTATCGGAGCTTTGATGCCAGCTGACTTTACCCTCCAAGTGTTTCATTTGTGAAACTGGTTGGATGGTGCTCTGATGTGGTCTTCAGTTGGCCACAAGGTGTGTGGGTTTGAGAGCGTCTTGGGAGGTGTTTCCATGCAGCCAAGATCAGACACCACTTGGGCTTGGGGCCTCTTGGTGAGAGCTACAAAATGATCTACAGTTAATTGCCACTTGTGCTGGGCCTGGAGATGTCTCAGAGAGGCTACATTGCAAAATTAGATTGGCTGCCACTTGTGCTGTGGTTCAGGCCCATTTGAGGGACACCACCATGTGAACTCAAGCCAGCAGCAACTTGTGCTGGGCTTGTGGCACTTAGTTTTATTTTCTAAAGAATTTTTTTATTTATATTTAAAGAGAGAGGAAGGGAGAGGGAGAGAGATAGAAACATCAATGTGAGAGTGAAACATCGATCGACTGACTCCTGCATGATCCCCATGGGGAATCCAGCCCACAATCCCAGCATATGCCTTGACTTGGAATCAAACCAGCAACCTTTTGGTGCACATGATGATGCCCAACCAAATGAGCCACACCAGCCAGGGTTTGTGGCCACTTAGGTTAAGCTATGCTCTGGGCCCAGACTGGCTGCCACTTATACCCCACTTGGAGCCAACTGATGAGTGTTATAATTTAAGTTGAGACTGGTTACCACTTGTACTGGACTTGGGGTCATTTCACAAAAACTACAAGGCATAGTGAGGTCAATGATACTTGTTAGGGGTATGTGAACCTCTAAGAGATTGAGGAAAGTCCACAGCATAAGCCGAGGCAAGCCACTTACATGGAGGAATCTCTGGAAGAGACTTGGGCCAGGCAGAGAAACTGGGTGGCACAGGGTTTCAGGAAATCACCAGGGCAAAGGCAATGGTGTTAGCTAGGTTAGTGGAGAGTTTACATTTGGCACCTACCTGCATTGAGCCAGGTGGGTGGGAGGGGAGCTCCAGAGAGAAACAATGGTGCCTGTCAGATTTTCTGTCCCCAACTCCTGCTCCTCTAGCCCTTGCCTTGAAGTTATTTCTCTTCAGATGCCCCTGGTGCTTTTCATGCTGCTGCCCCTGTGCTGGAGCTTAGAGTGGGTGAGTTTATGAGCCAGAAAGTCTCTGTGTAGGCCCCTTAAGAGGTTTGTCTCAGGACCCAGCAGCCCCCTGTCCTTCAGATGCAATCTCCACTGGTTTTCACATCCAGATGTCATAGATTCCTCTCCCTGGCACAGGTACCCCGGACTGGGAACTCAGGTGTGGGGCTAGGGTCTCTTACTTTTTAGTGGGACCCCTGCAGCTGAGATCTCTCTCCCAATTCTTAATTACCACATTGTCAGTATGGGACATGTTTCTTTCTGGTCTCCGCCCCTCCTGCCAGTCTTGTTACAGCTTCTTCTTTATACCCTTAGTTATAGGTAATCTGTTCAGCTAGTCTTCAGGTGGTTTTCAATGATGGTTGTTCTATAACTTAGTTATAAATTTGATGTGGTTTTGGGAGGAGGATAAGCACAGAGTTTTCCTACTTTGCTATCTTGACCAATGTCTCTCCTCTTTATATAACTTTTGAATTTTGTTTCATGTGCCTGTATTAACAAATAACTATCATATTTAAAATATTAAAATTTAAGTTCAGGAATTTCATTGGTGATACAGTAATGTTTTATAGTCACCTTATGGAAATAATGCAGTTTGATAATATAAGATGATTTGCTAATATTTACATTATATTAAACTTAAATGATTTGTGATCTACAGTCCACATCCAGTTTACCTCATAGAATCCAGTACTCTGTTTTGGTAGGGAACTGAATTTCTCAGGTTCCTTTGACATCTGGTTTACATATTAGTTCAGCCAATAAAAGACATTGGCACTAGATGAATGTAGAAGGAGGAAAGAAACCAGGGTATTTTTTGTATTTCTTGTGTTATTTCCAGCACCAGTTATGTGGTCTCATCTCCAACTGGGAAGCCTCCACTGGGGGTCTAGTTCCCACTATGTGACCCTGGGTTTGTTTTGTTTTGTTTTGTTTTGTTTTATTAATCCTCACCTGAGGCTATTTTTTCCATTGATTTTTAGAGAGAGTGGAAGAGAGGGAGGGAAGAAGGGGGGAAGTTAAAAGGGGAGAGAGAGAAACATTAATGTGAGAGACACACCAATTGGTTGCCTCCCTCACACATCCTGATGGACCAGGGATCAAACCTACAACTCAGATGCATGCTTTTGACTGGGAATTGAGCCCATGACCCTTCCATGCCCAGGCCAATGCTTTAACCACGGAGCTATACAAACCAGGGGTAGGTGACCCAATTTCATCTTATTGTCTTTCCAGTCTTAAGATGTCTCTCCAGTTTTAAGCTTTCTATTGTTGCTAATCTCTGGAACTTCTCTCTGGATTTTATATTGGCTACTCAGGTCTTCCACTTCCTAGGTAACTAATTCTCTAGATCAATTTTCCTCCTTTGGCTTCTATTTTTCTGGTCAAAGAGCCTACTGATATACTTCATAAGTCCACATTTTCTATTTCTTGCTTTGAAATACCCCGGACCATGAATAAGAAAAGACACCTCAGGACTTTTTCCTATCATGCATGATCTTAGATTCAGATTGCAGAACTCCAAACACACAGCATTTGGTTAGTTTTTTGCATTCCACCCCTATATTTCATAACTACCATTCTTTCTTATTGTCCAATGCTGTAGATGGCTTTTTAATTAGCACTATTTATAGATGCATACTTAGAAATAATAGCCTTTACATTCTTTTCAGAACCAGAACATTTAGGGCATTGAATGTGAAAACACCTCTGGTTAGACTCATTAGAATAGGGACCTAGGGCCATGGAGGCTACGGAGAAGTCAAATTCAGAGCCTCTACCTGACAGAGATTCTAGGGGGAAATTACTGTGTAGGGATCAAATATGGACTTTCATTTTTCAACTGGCTTTATTTCAAACTGTTCTAGTATAAGAAATCAAAATCCCATTTCATTTGTTCCCCAGAAAAAAAAACACAATTATTATTGACCAAGTTAGCGGCCTTTATTTAAGGATCATGGGGCTATTCCTTGTCACCACAAAGTGTTCACTAAAGTATAACCTAAGCCTAACTACTATAGATGAATTACAAGTCCTGCACCCCCACACCCCCTTCCCTCTGAGAATTGTCAGTCCACTCACTTTCTACGCCCCTGATTCTATTCTATTCACCAGTTTATTCTGTTCATCAGATTTTTTTTATTCACTTGATTTTTAGATTTACTTGTTGATAGATATGTATTTGTTGTCAACTGTTGTTCATAATTTTTATCTTTACCTTTTTCTTCTTCCTTTTCTTAAACATATATATGTGCTAACACACATTGTTTTAATTTATCTGAAATGATTGGGTTTTTTCAATTTGTAAGTATCCAAGGCATTTTCTGACCTGGTATGATTATCATTCCTCATAATAACAGGTAGTGCCTGACTCATGTCTTCTGACTGAGATATGGCCCTTACACCACTGCCCTTCTAGACTTGGTGTGACCCAAGGCCACCACAAAACCTGGACCTGCCCTGCTTAGAGATAGCTCTCTTGATTATCTTGAAATCAGGGGAATGTTTCTACTCCCATCTCAATGCTGCTTTTAGAAAAAATGCACTTCTAGAACCACAAATTGACACATTGTTAAACCTAGTGGTTAGTACTAATTATAAAACCAGTGCTTTATTTCAGCTACTTTATAGGTTAAATGGATTTTTGCAGATTGGCTTTGGAAACCAGCCACCAAACATGTGACTTGTAAACAAACTTCTGGAATATAAGCCATTTCTAAATTGCAGGCTTCAGGGAATTAACATTAATGAAAGTTCATAAGCCATGATATATGCTCATAATTTTATACCCCATATGGAAACATATATATGTGAAAATGCTGATATTTTGTCACATGAAAAAGTTACCCATTAAATTCAATCAAAGGATATAGGAAAATTTATAATATACAACAAATTGTGTTGCATAATTATATTAGTCAATCTAGATTTTCTGAGGCAGTTTCAATTTTTCAGTATCCTGCTCTGTGACTAGTCTGTATGACTCTCTAGTTCATCATCATATACCCAGAAATAGTATAGTTCCTAACATACATTAGGCACTAAAGCAATGCATGCAAAACGAATTAGTATATGACACTATGTGCCCTGCTTTGAGTTTTAAAACTATGGTCATTGACTATATATCTATCTAATCTAATAAAAGAGTAATATGCAAATTGGTGTCACTTCACTGCACCTAAGCTACGCTCACCAGCCAATCAGAGCGACTATAAGCAAATTAACCCAGCCAAGATGGCAGCCAGTGCCACAGAGCTGGAACAAGCAGGAGGCTTGCCCCAGTGATGGAGAAAGCTAAGGTTCCCGCCTGCCTTGCCTGGTTGTGGCCTCCACTCAAGGCAACAAAGTTTCAATTATAGAAGATAAATAAATTGTTGGGAGCTTGGGTGGCTGGGGACCTTGGGCAGACTGCAAACAGCCGTCAGTCCCTCACCCAGGCTTGCTAGGCACCCCAGCAGGACCCCCCCTCCCTGAAGGGGCTGTGGACAGCCTGTAAACAGCCACCAGTCACTCACCCAGGCTGGCCAGGCACCCCAGCAGGGACCCCCTCCCTGAAGGGGATGTGGCCAGCCTGCAAATGGCCCTCAGCCCCTCACCCAGGCTGGCCAGGCACTCCAGTGAGACCCCCACCCTGATCCAGGACACCCTTCAGGGGAAACCAGCCAGCCCCACCCATGCACCAGGCCTCTATCCTTTATAATAAAAGGGTAATATGCAAATTGACCCTAACAGCAGAATTACTGAGAATGACTGGTCACTATGACACACACTGACCACCAGGGGGAAGATGCTCAATGCAGGAGCTTCCCCTGGTGGTCAGTGCACTCCCACAGTGGGAGCTCTGCTCAGACACAAGTCAGGCTTGCCATAACAGTGGTGGTGGTGAGCCTCTTCTGCCTCCTCTGCACCACTAAGGATGTCCAACTGAAGCTTAGGCCTGCTTCCTGCTGGCAAGTGACATCCCCTGAGGACCTCCAGGCTGCCAGAGGGATGTCTGACTGCCAGCTTTGGCCTGATTGCCCGGGAAGCAGGTCTAAGCCAGCAGGTGGACATCCCCTATGGGTCCCAGACTGCAAGAGGGCACAGGCTGGGCTGAGTGACTCCCCCTACCTTCCCCCCGCCAAGTGCACAAATTTTTGTGTACCAGGCCTCTAGTATTTAAAATAAATCTCTATTGTTCAGATTATTGCAGTTGTTCTTCTTTTTCCCCTCATAGATCCCCTTCACCCGGTTCCCACCACACCACCTGCCCTTAAACCCCACCACTGTCCTCATCCATAGGTATATGATTTTTAAAAATATATATTTTATTGACTTTTTACAGAGAGGAAGGGAGAGGGATAGAGAGTTAGAAACATTGATGAGAGAGAAAAATCGATCAGCTGCCTCCTGCACACTCCCCACTGGGTATGTGCCCACAACCAAGGTACATGCCCTTGACCAGAATTGAACCTGGGACTCTTGAATCCGCAGGCTGATGCTTTATCCACTGAGGCAAACAGGTTAGGGCTATAAGTATATGATTTTTGTGCAGTCTCTTCCCTCACCCCAACACATTTCCCCCCAAGAATTGTCAGTCCACTATCTTTCTATGCCCCTGATTCAATTCTATTCATCACTTTATTCTGTTCATCAGATTTTTTATTCACTTGATTTTTAGATTCACTTGTTGATAGATATGTATTTGTTGTCACTTTGTTGTTCATAATTTTTATCTTTACCTTTTTCTTCTTCTTCTTCTTAAAGAATACTCTTCAGCATTTCATATAATACTGGTTTGGCAGTGATGAACTCCTTTAGCTTTTTCTTATCTGTTAATCTCTTTATCTGACCTTAAATTCTAAATGATAGCTTTGCCTAAAAACCTGTCAAACTGTAGCTGGATCAGAGAACCCCAGAGCTTCCAAAGAAGGCCTATCTTGATTGTAGGTTTTTTATATTCATCACTTTGAATATTTCTTGCCACTGCCTTCCGGCCTGCATAGTTTCTGTTGAGAAATCAGCTGACAGTTGTATGGGTACTCCCTTGTAGGTAACTACACTTCCTTTCACCAGATAAGGAAAGTTTTCTGTCATTATTTCTTCAAATAGGTTTTCAATATCTTGTTCTCTTTCTTCTTTTGGCACCTCTTTAATTTGGATATTGGTATGCTTGAAGTTGTCCCAGAGGCTACTTACATTATCTTCATATTTTTGGATTCTTTTTTCCTTTTGCTTTTCTGGTTGGGTGTTGTTTGCTTCTTCATATTTCATATCTTTGGGATCCTCTAGTCTACTGTTGGATCTCTGTACATTATTCTTTATTTCCCAGTGTATGCTTAATTTCTAATTGGTCCTTTTTCATACCTTTGAGGGTATCACTATATTTCTTGGAGGTTTCTAGAAGATTCTTGAGTAACCTTATAACCATGTTTTGAACTCTACATCCAGTGGTTTGTTTTCCTCTATTTCTTTCATTGTGACCTGTTTCTTTGTTTCTGCATTTTGGCTGCTTCCCTGTCTTGATAGGGTGTTTTTTTCGTTCTATAGGGCACAGTGGCTCAGCCTCCCTAATTACCTGAGGTGGACACTCTTGGTGCACCCTTTTGTGGGCTCTATGCACAGTCTTGTTATAGTTAAGCCTTGATTGCTGTTGGTATCACTGGGAGGAATTGACCTCCAGGCCAATTGGCTGTCAGGACCAGTTGTGTCTACAATGAGAGAACTTCTATGCTGGAGACACCCTTACGGGGCAGGACTTGCTTCAGTGGAGCTTTGGCACTCACTGAGTCGGCCCCTTGAGTGTGTCTCTTATGAATGTGAAGAGTTGTAATCTGGATGGTCTCACTCTGACCACTGGGTACACTAGCTCTTGGATCTCCAAGGAGATGCAAAGTCAGCCACTGGCTCAGGCCACCCAGCAGGAGCTACAGAGAGATCTGCAGATTCCTCCTCTTTGTTTGGGGTTTGAAGGTGCCCAGAGGAAGCCCAGCTGTGAAGCAATGCAGGCTACTGATGAACCTTAGGCCTTCTTTTGTAAGCTCTGGGGTTCTCTGACCCCGCTCTAGTTTGACAGGTTTTTAGGCAGAAAAGACCAGTCCATTCATATGCAAAAGCCTCTGCACACAGCTTGGGTGGGGTTGTAAATTGGGTGGGTTGGGGTCTTAGGGAATCACCAGGTTGGAGCAAATAGCAATGGCTGCATGTCGGCCCTACCCTGAATAGGTCCCTGGGTCTCTGTGTCCCATGGCCCCATAAAGAAACAATGACTGCTAGAAAGCCACCCTCATGTTCTGGCCTGATGCCAGACAGTCCAGTTTCTCTCCATATGAGTCTGGGTCCCCAGATTCTCGCCCAGAACTGGAGTTCAGAGCAGTCAGGAGCTTATATCTCCCTCCTGATTATAAAAGACAACAGCATATCCAGCTGCCAGCCCCTTTCACACATGCCTCCATACCTCCACACTTCCACACCTCTTCACCTCCTAGCAGACTCAACGTGCTTTTCCCTTTCCTTCTAGTTGTATAATTTCCACTCAGCCAGCCTTCTCGTGGTTCTGGATGATATTTGTTTTGTCTTTTAGTTGTTGTTTTAATGTGGTTGTGTGCGGCAGCAAGTTTAGGTGTTGACCTATGCCACCATCTTGGTTGTTCTCCCAGTGGCTATATTTAGAATGAACATATAAAAACAATTCTGTTGAATTACTTTTTTATGATTTTCAAGTACATATTGGCAATTGTGTAAATGTATTTAATTTTCCAAATCTCACTTGCAGTATAAAACACCATGGATTTCACTGGAAGATATAATATATACATGAATATCTTTACCCTCAGTGCAACACAATTTTACAATCTCTTTTAAGAATATTGTGTTTATTTTCTTATTCATGTGAAAGAATGCTTTCATATCTATTTTGACACATAAATAACTTTATTATTAAATATTCAGTATACTTATAGCATTCTAACTTCCCACATAATTTTGCTAAATGTTACAAATATGTTACGTACACACCAATTTTCCATCTAAGAACTCATTAACTTTCAGTGAAACTATGGATTCCCACCAGCAAGTGATTTTGATAAAGAAAATTTTTCATGTAAATTATTTTAATCTTTCTAAGAATCCAAAAGGATTAATTATAATAGAGAGATGACCAGGAATGTCTTTGATTTCTAGATTCTTGGACCACACCAATATTACAACTTGGTTGCAGTTTCTTCACAGCCTCCTACTTCCCTTTTATCCCTTTACTCTACAAGACAAGTTAATAGTCAACTGTTGTTAACTACAGTTATAGGCCGGCCATGGGGAGGGGACATGGGAGGTTGGCCAACCAATCCTGCCCCCTGGTCGAACTCCCAGTCAACTGGTAGGGAAAACAATGGGGAAAAAAGCACAAGAAGTTATTTAAAACTAAAATTGAAAATAAATTATTGGTTCTAAAAAAATTTATAGCTTTGGAACTAGTTAGGGGATTGAACCATTCATTTCTCTGTTAAAATACCATTCAGATAGATGATAGATGATAGATAGATGATAGATAGATAGATAGATAGATAGATGATATAGATAGATATTCTTCCCATACCATTTGTTCTTTTCCCCCACCCCACTTCCTTTCCATCAAAGACCACTCCAGAAAAAAATATTTTCTCTTGTTCTCTTTTTTATACCACAAGAATTTTCATCTCAAGTCATATGCAACACATCAGGAATGGTCCTGAACTGCAACATATGCATGTGTCTGCTTCTCTTCCTGACTTTTAAGATCATTCCTTTTACTTTCTCATTCCTCATCCTTAACCAACAAAGTGAGAGATACAGCCAACTCCCTTCTCCACAGAACATGATTCATGCCTTTTATGGCTGGAAATTTGCCCAGAACAGGCACAGAATGTGATAGATCTTACAGGTTTTTATTTTTTTAAGTACATGTGTGTTTCCACACAAGTTAGGAAAGTTGCTGAAAGTCTGGAGAGGTTTTCAGAATATCTGAAAGCCAGATTCCACTTAGCAATTATTTGAAGAAGAAAATTGCAGGCATTTCAAAGGAGAAGACCATTGAAACAATGGTGTTCCCAGTGCAAACCAACTTTTATACTCGCCACGCAACCCTTCTAAAACCTCCCCATCAGAATCATTACTATGCTGGTTGAGATGATGGTGGTTTGGGGGGAAATACCAGGCTCTCCCACTTCAAAGAACAGCAGCAAAGCTGTGAGTTATTGCTTCTCCCTTGGGAGTTCTTCCTGCCAGAAGTTTAAGAGGGCAGTCTTTAAACTTTCCTTATTTTTCCTTCCTATTTCTCTGAACTGTCCCAGACAATTCCTTATAAATTGCACTTAAGGCAAGATTTATGAAGATTTCACATCTACTACCTTGTTTCATGGTTGTAGAGAAAGAAAAGTGGGAATCATGAGGAAAGAAGCAGTGGTGAAGTCAGTGCTTTAAAAAACTAGAGCACAAGTGCTAAAATGGCTCATTTTCTCTCCCTCTCCCTATTTCTCCTCCTTCCTGCTATGAAGCAGCCTCTGCATGACCTTGGTGCCCAGGCATAGCAGGAGCAGGAAGCAATTCCATCTAGTTCCAGGTAGATGTCCATGAAACTCTTTGCTTACTTCCAGCCATTTGGGGTCTTTAATTACCAATCTGTGCTCATGGAAAAGGAGAACTCAGGAAGAAGCAGGGAACCAGAGCTTTAAACACTAATTTTTTTCTGCCTAAGACTTGCTAGAGAATCTGATGAATTCTTGACCTTATTCATAAAACTAGTTTCTAGCAAAGTCAAATGGAGCAGCCTTAACACTATTGAATACTTGGTTATACTAACCACCTTACCTCTTAAATCAACTTTCCACTGAGAGCAGGAGCCTCCATCCTTCAGCCCTGGCAGAGACAATAATCTCTCTAGCTCAAGCTGACAAACCAGTAGACTCAGAACACCCGTTTCCTGATTCTTCTTAGTTCTTTTCTGAGTAACTGAGCATGAACTTTGTTTCCTCTCAGAAGCCATTCTGGGATGCAGTAGGATTTTTCCCCTGCTCTCCCCTCAAACAATGCATGATCTCCATGGGGTTTCCTGCAGGAGTCACTCAGTTTACTCTTATGAGAACATAAGGATGTGCAATATCAATAACTATTAGAGAATTGGAAATCAAAACCACAAGGAGGTACCATTTCATACGCAGTAGCATCTAAACTAATAAAGGCATAATATTAAAATTAACCATTTCTTTGGGATGGGTAAGCCATGCCCACCAGCCAATCAGAGCGACTGTATGCAAATTAGCCCAGCCAACATGGAGGCTGCCATTCACGGACCTGAGTAAACAGCAGCTTCCATTGCAGCAAAAGTGAAAGTGAAACTGTTTGCAGCCGTTCCACTTATCCTGCCTCAAGGCAAAACATGTTTGCAACAAAATATAAATCATAGAATCCTTGGGAGCTGAAGGAAACAGCAGGCCTGGCCTGACCACTAAGAGTAACATTGTCTCATTATAGAAGTGCGAGGTGAAGCAGAGAGGAGGTTTCAGGAAGTTTCGTTACTAGGAGGTCTCGGCTTAAAGGAACAGTGTATCAATTATAGAAGATAAACAAACCCCAGAACCTTGTGTCCAGCCAGCCTTGCTGGGACATTGGGTCAATGGGAGCTGTGGGCAGCCTTAAAGCATGAAAGTGCCAATCAGCCTGTCACCCACACTGGCCACAACCCAATGGGGTGAGGGACATTACTGGGGCGCTTGGCCACCCTGCAAACAGGCATCAGCCCCTCACCCAGGCTGGTCAGGCACGCCAGCAGGTGGACATCCCCAGGTGGGTCCCAGACTGTGAGAGGGCACAGGCCGGGTTGAGGGACCACCCGAGTGCACAGAGCAGCTGCAGGGCGGAATAGCGCAAGACCCAGGACTGGTGAGTGGGAAAGAGGCAGCAGGGTTGATGGCCTGCTTGGCGGCTGCCCAGGCCCTTTGTGGGGCACCTGGGAGCGGGAAAGAGGTAGTGGGGCCCAGGGGCCAGCTTGGCGGCTCCTCAGGCCCTTTGAGGGGCACTGGGGAACGGATAAGAGGTGGTGGGGGGTCGGCGGCCTGCTTGGCAGCTGCCCAGGCCCTTTGCAGGGCATCAGGGAGTGGGAAAGAGGCAGCGGGGAGTCAGTGGCCTGCTTGGTGGGCTTCCCAGGCCCTTTGCAGGGCACCAGGGAGTGGGAAAGCAAGGCAGCAGAGTACCGGTGAGTGGGAAAGAGGCAAAGGGGGCATCTCGGCCTGCTTGGCGGCTCCCCAGGTCCCTTCCAGGGATCAGGGAGCAGGAAAAGGCTGGCCTGACCATGAGGCGGGGTTTTCCCTGCTTTCTGGTGGCTGGAGGAAGATGGGCAGTAGGCAAGCTTGGGAGGCAGGCAGCACCCAGCCTTGGCCACAGTTCAAAAAAGAGAACAACATACAGGGGAAGGCAAGAGTTTGAGAGATCAACATAGAGGGGGTGCCTGCTTCAAGCCTCGATAGTGTGCCTGGGGGCAGGCCCCCAGCAGGTAGACACACACAGGAAGACTGCTCTGAGCCTCAGATGCAGCTGGGGGCAGGTCCCCAGTGGCAACACACACACACACACACACACACACACACACACACAAAAGGCACCTGGCAGACTGGGGCCATCATAGGACATCCACTGAGGGGTTCCAGACTGTGAGAGGGGGCAGGCTGGGCTGAGGGATTCCCACCCTTCCCCCGTGCATGAATTTCATGCACTGGGCCCCTAATATAATAATAACTAGAGGCTCAGTGCACAAATTCGTGCACAGGTAGGGTCTGGCCAGCCCACCCCAATCCAGGCTCATCAGGCCAGGCTGGCCAGGGGGAGGAAACATGGGAGGTTGGCCAGCCAACCCTGCCCCTTGGTCGAACTCCCAGTCAAACTCCTGGTCGAGGGGACAATTTGCATATTAGCCTTTTATTATATAGGAATATAATTATAATAATAATAATAATAATAATAATAATAATAATAATAAAAGACAATAACAAGTGGTATGAATGTAGAGAAATTGAAATTCTCATATATAGTGGTGGAAATGTAAAATGGTTCAGCCACTGCGAAAAACAGTCTGGCAGTTCCTCAAAAGAGTTACCATATAACCCAATAGTTGTATTTCTAGGTATATTCTCAAGAGAAATTAAAGCATATATTGACACAAAACTTGTAGGCAAATGTTCATAGCACCATTATTCATAATATTCAAAAGGTAGAAAAAGATCAACTGTCCATCAGTTAATAAATGGATGAGTACAATGTGGTATATCTATTCAAGGGAAAAGTATTCAAACATTGAAAGAAATGAAATATTAATGCTACAACATGGATAAACCCTAAAAAATTTAGGCAAGTGAAAGAAGAGGCCAATCACAAAAGACCACATATAGTATAATTTCATTTATATAAATGTCCAGGTCAATCTGTACAGACAGAAAGTAGATTAATGGTTGTCAGGATGGTGGTGGGTAGGGGGGATAACTGTTGACAGATACAGGTTTTCTTTTGGGAGTGATGAAAGTGTCCTGGAATTAGTGGTAATGGTTATACAACTCTGTAAATATACTACAAACCATTAAGTTGTACACTTTAGTGGGTAGATTTTATGGTACATAAATTTTATCTCAGTAAAGCTATTGAAAGAAGGGGGGAGGAAGGAAAGAAGGAGAAGGAGAAAAAAAGAGAAGGAAAGAGGAAGGGAGGAAGGAAGGAAGGAAGGAAGGAAGGAAGGAAGGAAGGAAGGAAGGAAGGGAGGGAAGCAGCCTAGTTGGGGTAAATACTGAACTATGTTGAATCTTTCCCATCAACATCTCTTACCCAGAAAACCACTCCAAGGATTTTTAAAATTCCTTATTGTTAAAAATATTACAAATATCTCCTTTCCTTCCATTAACCTCTCTCCACCTGCTTCCACCCCCCAGCACTGGCCCTCAGCCCCCTACTTCTGTGTCCATTGGTTAGCTTATATGCATGCATACAAATTCTTTGGTTGACCTTTTACCCTCCCTTATCTTCCCTATGTGGTTTAACGGTATGTTCAACGCTTCTATGCTCTGGATCTATTTTTCTTCATCAGTCTAGATTGATCATTATATTTCACAAATGAGAGAGATCTTCTGATACTTATCTTTTTAGAATATTGCTCTTCAGGTCCATCCATGCTGTTGCGAATGGTGAGAATTCTTTCTTTTTACTAGTACAGCAGGACAGTATCCCATTGTGTAGATGTACTACAGTTTTTTAATCCACTCATCTGCTGTTGGGCACTTAAGTTGTTTCCAAATCTTAGCTATTATAAAATGTGCTGCTATGAACATAGGGGTGCATATATCCTTGCTGACTGGTGTTTCTGATTTCTTGGGGTATATTCCTAGAAGTGGGATTACTAGGTCAAGTGGGAGTTCCATGTTTAATTTTTCGAGGACACTCCATACTGTTTTCCACAGTGGCTGCACCAGTCTGCATTTCCACCAGCAGTGTACTAGGGTTCCTTTTTCTCCACATCCTCTCCAGCACTTGTTGTTTGTTAATTTAATGATGATAGCCATTCTGACAGCTGTGAGATGGTACTTCATTGTGGTTTTGATTGTGTCTCTCAGATGATTAGTAACTTTGAGTATTTTTTTTTCATATGCTTCTTGGCCTTCTATGTGTCAGTTTTCGAAAAGTGTCTATTTATGTCCTTTGCCCATTTTATTAAGTTGTTTGAGTTCCCTATAAATTTTGGGGATTGAACCCTTATTGGATGTAACATTGGCAAATATGTTCTCCCATGCAGTCGACTCTCTTGTTTTGCTGATGGTTTCTTTGGCTGTGCAGAAGCTTTATAATTTGATATAGCACAATTTGTTTATTTTCTCCTTAGTTTCCATCGCACTAGGAGATGTTTGGGTAAATATATTGCTACAACACATGTCTGATATTTTGCTGCCTATAGGGTTTTCTAAGATTTTTATGGTTTCCCATCTTACATTGAAGTCTTTTATCCATTTTGAGTTTTATTTTTTGTGTATGGTGTAAGTTGGTGATCTAGTTTCATTTCTTTTGCATGTATCTGTCCAATTTTCCCAACACCATTTATTGAAGAGACTGTCTCTGCTCCAATGTATGCTCTTGCATCCTTGGTCAAATATTAATTGAGCATAATGTCCTGGATCGATTTCTGGGTTCTCTGTTCTGTTCTAATGGCCTATATGTCTGTTCTTGTGCCAATACCAGGCAGTTTTGAGAACAGTGGCTCTGTAATATAGCTTGATATCTGGTATTGTGAGCCTTCCAACTCTGTTCTTCTTTCTCAGGATTGCTGCAGCTATTTGAGGTCTATTTTAATTCCATATAAATTTTTGAAGACTTTGTCCTAGGTCCGTGAAATATGCCATTGGTATTTTAATGGGGATTGTGTTGAATCTATACATTGCTTTGGGTAATATGCACATTTTAATGATATTGATTCTACCAATACATGAACATTTATTTATATTTCCCTCTATCTCTATTTTCAATGTCCTATAGTTTTCAGAGTACAGATTTTTTTGCCTCCATAGTTAAGTTTATTCCTAAGTATCTTAATTTTTTTAGTTGCAATGGCAAATGACATTGTTTTTTGTTTGTTTGTTTGTTTCTCTTTTTGTGAATTTATTATGGGTGTATAAAAATGCCATAGATATCTGAGTATTAATTTTGTATCCTGCTATGTTGCAGAATTCATTCATTAAATCAAGTAGTTTTTTTATGGAATCTTTAGGGTTTTCTATGTACAATATCATGTCATCTGTTAATAATGACAGTTTTACTTCTTTTTCAATTTGGATGGCTTTTATTTCTTCTTATCTAATCGCTATGGCGGGCACTTGCAATACAATGTTGAACAGGAGTAGTGAAAGTGGGCATCTCTGTCTTGTTGCTGTTCTTAGGGAAATGGTTTTAATATTTGCCCATTAAGTATGATGTTGGCTGTAGGTTTGTCATAGAAGGTTTCTATTATGTTGAGGTATGATCCCTCTATTCCCACTTTGTTGAGAGTTTTTATAAAAAGGGTGTTGGATTTTGTCAAATGCTTTTTCTGCATCAATTGATATGATTAAGTGGTTTTTATCTCTCAATTTGTTTATGTGATGTATCACATTTATTGATTTGCGGATATTGCACCATCCTTGCATCCCTGGGATGAATCCTACTTGGTCATGGTGTATGATCTTTTTAATGTAATGCTGGATGTGATTTCCTAATATTTTGTTGAGGATTTTAACATCTGTGTTCATTAGGGATATTGGCCTGTAATTCTCTTTCTTTGTGGTATTTATCTGCTTTTGGGATAAGGATAATGCTGGCTTCATAGAAAGAGTTTGAAAGTGCTCCTTCCTCTTGAATTTTCGGGAATAGTCTGAGGAGGATTGATGTTAGTTCTTCTTTGTATGTTTGAAAGAACTCCCTTGTGAATCCATCCAGACCAGAGTTTTTGTTTACTGGAAGTTTTTTTTTATTACTGCTTCAATTTCATTGGTAGTTATGGGCCAATTCAGCTATTTGACTTTTCCTGACTGAGTTTTGGGAGACTTTATTTTTCTCAGAATATGTGCATTTCACCCAGGATGTCCAGTTTGTTGGAATAAAGTTTTTCATAGTATTTTTTATAATCCTTTGTATTTCTGTGGGGTCTGTTATTACTTCCTCTTTCATTTCTGATTTTGTTTATTTGTCCCTCTCTCTTTTTTTTGGTGTGCCTGGCTAGAAGTTCTTCAATCTTGTTTATCCTTTCAAAGAACCAACTCTTGGTTCTATTGATCTTTTGTATTGATTATTTTGGTCTCTATGTCATTTATTTCCACTCTGATCTTTATTATTTACTTCCTTCTACTTACTCTGGGTTTTTCTTGTTACTATCTTTCTAGTCCTTTAAGTTGTAGGGTTAGATAACTTACTACCAATTTCTCTTATTTTTTGAGGTAGGCCTCTAGAGCTATAAATGTCCCTCTCAGGACTGCTTTGTGTCCCATAGATTTTGTATTGTTGTGTTTTCATTATCATTTGTTTCTAGAAATCAGTTGATAGTTTAATGAGAGATCCCTTGTAGGTAATTTTCTGTCTCTCTCTGGCAGCCTTTAAGATTCTTACTTTGTTGACATTTGCAAATTTAAATACAATATGTCTTGGTGTTGGTCTTTTTGTATATTTCTTATTTGGAACTATTTGTGCTTCCTGAATGTGTGTGATATTTTCTTCCGAGAGTCAGGGAAGTTTTCTCTCATTATTTCTTCAAAGTAGTTTTCTATTCCTTGCTCAGCTTCCTCTCCTTCTGGTATCCCTATTATGAGAGTATCTTTTTGTTTTGTTTTGTGTTATCCCAAATTTTCCTTAGACTCTCTCACTGCTTTTTATGTGTGTGTTTTTTTCTAATTGCTGATCTGCTTGAGTGTTTTTTACTAACTTGTCTTCTAACTCACTGACTCAATCCTCAGCTTCTTCTTAGTCTACTGTTAAAACCTACCATTGTGTTCTTTAATGTAGCTATGTCATTCTTTATTTCCTCCTGATTCTTACACATGGTGAATTTTTATCCAGCTGTTGGAGCATCCTTAATAGCATTACTCTGAATTCTTTATTTGACAAATTGCTTATATCCATTTCAGTTATTTATTTTTCTGGTTATTTCTCCTTTTCTTTAATATGGGGGTTATTTCTTTGCCTCCCAATTTTTGCTGTTCCTATGTACTTGTTTCTATGTAAGAGATCAAGCTGAAATGACAACCATATTTTTTGAATTTGCCTTATGTAGTAGTTGTTTTGTGGAACCCAGTGGTGCAGTCTCTTAGGTCTTCTTGACTGGGTGTTCTAGGGAGGCTTCCTACTTTGGGTTCTCCTCATATCATATGGTCTGAAAGTTATTGTTCTGTTTATAGGGTGTCTGACTATGTGACTCACTATCATGTCCTTCCTCTGTTGTGAAGGTGCTGAGTAAACAACACAAAAAACAACACAATTAGACACAACACAGAAGGAACAGAATAAGAATATACACAAGATACCTATAACCCCAACAAAAGTGGCCACAGGAGAAAAGAGAATTAGGAAAGATAAAAGAGAGCAAAAATAATATCAAGAAAAGGAAAACCAAACAAAAAAAAGAAAGAAAGGATATTAGGAGAAAACACAACAAAACAAATAAACCAAAAATCACAAACAAAAAACACCCAGAAAAATGGGAGAGGGGGCAGAATCTGTAGAGGTAGAGCTTAAATACAGAAAATGAAGTTAAGGAATTGAATAAAGGAGGGAAGAACTATGGTTTAGCATAGAAGAGGGAGAAAGAGAATGAGTGGACAAGAATAAATAAGTAAAATTTTTCATAAAAATGTATTTATTTTTGTTGTTGTTGTTGTTGTTGTTGTTGTTGTTGTTGCTGTTTGAAAAGTAGAATAGAGGAGAGAGCAGATAGGCCTGAATTTAGAAAGTAAAACCAATTTAAAAATTAGGAGAGCCCTAATTGGTTTGGCTCAGTGGATACAGCATCAGCCTGTGGACTGAAAGGTCCCAGGTTCGATTCCAGTCAAGGGCATGTACCTTGGTTGCTGGCATATCACCAGTAGAAGGTCTGCAGGAGGTAGCTGATCAATGTTTCTCTCTCATCAATGTTTCTAACACTCTATCCCTCACCCTTCTTCTCTGTAAAAAAATCAATAAAATTTATTTTTAAAAAATTAGGGGGGAAAAGCAAGAAATGAGAGGGGGGAAATATTAAGTAGCAAAGAACAAGAAAAGAGAAGGGGAAATGGAGCAGGAGCAGGGGAGAAAATTATATATATGAATTAGCCAACAGAGATACAATAATAATAACACATCAATAAAGCAGATAAAGAATATCTAATTTTAAAAAGGGGTAAAAAGAAAAGAAAGAGAAAAACTAAAACAGGGAAAGGAGAAAAAACAGGATGAAAAAAAGTAGAAGTGAGGAAGAAAAAGGTGAACAAATATATAAAATAAAAATAACTATTAAAAGTAAAAATTAAAAATAATATTAAAATTTTTTTAAGTTTTTTTTTTTTTAAAGTAAAAAATGTGAAGTGTCATTCATTTCAGCCGAGTTTTAATCCTCCATGGGAGCTGATTCAGGACCCCACTCTAATGTTCTGTCTGTCAAATCTGGACTTCCTATTAGGTAGTTGGGTGCTAACCACTGTTAGGCACTGTCTTTTGTTTTTTAGCACCCTATTGAAGCTTCAAGTGACCCACAGCTCCTCTACTTGTGTCTATCTCCACTAGCCTTGGCTGCAAGCAGGCGGGGCCAATCTGGCGTTTTGCCTGTCTGCCATCTGTCAATCTTAATAACTGACAGGGCTTTAGGTGGGATTGGTGCTGTTTCACTATCTGGGAATCAGATGGATGTTTTTTTCCCTCACCCAGAGTTACTCCTCTACCAGTGTTTCAAAATATTACTCTGCCTTTGGTTGATCAGAGATCCTTGTATGGAGAGCATGAGGTTGGCTAACAACCTGGAGTTTTTATCAGTCTGGTTCCCAGAATTGTAGGGCAGACAGACCTCTCTTCAAATCCAGTTACCAAGGGCTCTTTGGGCCTATTCAGACTTGTAAACTTGGCCTCTGCCTTTGTTTCCTTTGTACAGCTCAAAATGCAGGCAGGGTGTGGCAGGTTGTATTACCTGCGTTGAGGCTTACTGGTAGGGGCTAGCTCTTCTGGGGATAAATGGCCACTTAGGTTTGGAAGCTTTAAGAATGTCCTAATGTGGAAGTCCTTGCCATGTCTCCCTGCCCTACTTCCCTCTTCAGCCTCCTCAAGGAGGAGGCACCTCAAGTCTGTGCCTCTTCCTCCACCAAAGTCTTGGGTGAGTGTTTGTAATTAAAAAGTCCTGTGTTCTAGGTTTAGCAAATAAAAGCAAAGACAAAAAAAAACTGAAACAACCACAAGACTGGGTTTCTCTCCCCCCAGCACTGCACTGCTTGAGCTGCCTCATCCTTTTACAGCTGTGGTCTTATGTTCAGATTTCCCAGTCACCAGCAGCCTTGTGGCTTTTCCTTTCCACAGTTGGATGTTACACCTGTTGCCAAGGGATGCAGCTTTAGTGCACTGCAGCTTCCTCCTGACCCTCTTGGCCCTCCCAACCTGCTGGCTGGCTGGTAATTTCCACTACAATTCCCAATACCTAAACTGAGAATTACAAGCTCAAATGCCAGATACTACATAGATAGCAAATTAGTGAAGAAGGCTTGGTGGGAACTACAGTGACCAAGAAAACACATATGTGGTGGCTCTGTGGTTACCAAACTCTATTTCATTTTCTTCCTGATTGACTATATTTCTCAGTTTTCCTTATAATTAGGTCGGCCATGTGATTGAGCTCTTGCCAGTATAATATAGACAGAGGAATTAATGCTGCATCCAGGCCTGACCCTGAAAATTTTCCCTGTCAATTATACTCTTTTTTCCCTTCCAACTGAAATGGGGAAGATTCCAGGGAGCTCTTTTTCCCAGTGAATCTGGCAAGGCCATGAGATAGAAGAAGCCTGAGTCCCTGGGTCACTGCTTAGAGTAGAGCTGTTTTAATTACATTGACATGTTGATTTTGACAAGAATAAAAGTCAATGTTTTCCCATGTTGATTCATTACATGCTCAGGTCTATTGTTACTACAGTTTAGGATAACCTGCTCTAACTAATGTACAAAAGCAGCCCTCAAAGGCATGCAGTCCAAGTATTGTCAAATATTTTGTTTTTAAAGAGAAGATGGAAATCCTAAATGTTACGAGAAAACCTGATTTTCAGTGTTAGCCAATACTGTGAAAGTCAAACATGACTAAGATCCAGATCTATCTCAAGGACTACAAGTTTGTCATCTCTGCCTCAGTATTACAATGGGTTTACTGATCCTGAGACTTCAGTCAGCCTCCCCTATAATCCCTGATACCTGAGATACAGATCCAAATGTTTCTAAGAATTCAGATAAAGTTGCCAAGACTTCTCCCCAGTGATCACACAGGCTTATTAAACTTTGAGCCAATGGCCATTGGAGTATAGCTGTGAAAAGCAGAAAAATGCCTATTATCTACAATTATTCTCACATTTGATGCAAGAAGTTTTTCAAAGCACTTTTCATATAGTCTTAAAATTAAAACTGATAACAACTTCATGACCAACTATATTTGCCAAAGCAAAAGTATTTCTAAACCTTTCTCTATTTGGCCACCTGCCAAGATTCTTTCCACTTCTCAAAGCCCAACTCAAAGATTATCTCCTCTATAGTATCTTTCCCATAGAAGTCTTTGCATCTCCCCAAGCACTCATTTCTCCTCTGTGCACTCCTATGGGGTTTTCTTACCTGTTGAAGGAGCATGTTCCTCTTCTTAGGTGAATTAGAACCAAGGGCATTGTCTGCAATAAATGATGTCTTAGCTATTTTGAAGAACAAACTCTAGAGCCAGACTGCCTGGGTTCCTATCACATTTACTAGCTATACAACTTTGGACAAGTTACTTAACCTCTCTTCTCTCACTTTTGTCAATCATAAAATGAGAGTAGTAACAGTACTACTGAGTTAGTATGCTAGAGCTGCCATAACAAAGTCCACAAACTGGGTGGCTTAAACAACAGAAATTAATTGTGTAATAGTTCTGGAGGATAGAAGTCTAAAATCAAGTGTAACCAAGATTGGTGTCTTCTGAGGACTCTGATGGAAGGATCAATTGCAAGCATTTCTCCTTGGTTTGTAGATAGTTGTCTTCTTCTGAGTCTTTTCACATCATCTTTTCTCTATGTATGTCTGTCTCTATGTCCAAATTTTCCCTTTTTAAGGGCACTGGCCATATTGGATTAAGGCCTACCCTAATGACCTCATTTTAACTTGATTACCTCTGAAAAGATTTTATCTTCAAATATTTGAGGCATTAAAAGATTAGGACATAAACATTTTATTTGTGGGGGGAGGGGGAGACAATTCAATCTATATCTGTGTAATCTGATCTGATTATTGTATAAGACTGAGTGAGTTAATATAGGTAATACACTTAGAACAGTGCCTGTAACACCATTAGCTGATGTTATGATTCTTAAAATCTTATTATACCAAGGCAACCCACTCTTAAAAGTAAATCATTAAAAATTATACTGTTTAGTTATGGTTGTTTTGGAGGGCTGGTTGGAGACAAATGAGGGTAGTTTGAGTCATTGTTCTCAGAATACAGTCAAATAAAAGAAGTGGCAGCTCCTGACATTAATAATACAAAAGAAGGTAAAACAAGAGCTAGCAAGTGATTGCTCTCATCACAAGCTTTAAAATGACTCAATTTGAGGGGCATATCATGCAGAGAGGCACATCATGGTTAGAATTTGTCCTTTGGTTTGTTGTTAGGTACTAGAGGCCCGGTGCATGAAAATTTGTACACTTGGGCGGGGGGGTTCCCTCTGCCCGGTCTGTGCCCTCTTGCAGTCTGGGAATCCTCAGGGGATGGCCATCTGCTGGTGTAGGCCCGCTCCCCAGGGGATCAGGCCTAAGCTGACAGTCAGACATCCTTCTGGCAGCCCAGGAGCCCTTGGGGGATGACCACTTGCCAGCGGGGAGCAGGCCTAAGATGCAGTCGGACATCCTTAGCACTGCTGAGGAGATGGGAGAGGCTCCCACCACCACCTCTGTGCAGGCAGCCAACAGCCTGACTTGTGGCTGAGCAGAGCTCTCCCTGTGGGAGCACACTGACCACCAGGGGGCAGCTCCTACATTAAGCATCTGCCCCCTGGTGGTCAGTGTGTGTCATAGTGACCAGTCATTCCCAGTGGTTCTGCTGTTAGGGTCAATTTGCATATTACCCTTTTATTATATAGGATAGAGGCCTGGGTGGGGGCTGGCTGGTTTGCTCTGAAGGGTGTCCTGGATCAGGGTGGGGGTCTTGCTGCGGTGCTTGGCCAGCCTTGGTGAGGGACTGAGGGCTGTTTTCAGGCTGGCCACAGCCCCTTCAGTGTGACTGTGGCCAGCATGAAAACAGCCCTCAGTCCCTTCATGGTGGGGGTCCCCTCTGGGGTGCCTGACCAGTCTGGGTGAGGGGCTGAGGGCCATTTTCAGGCTGGCCACACTTCTTTCAGGGTGAAGGGTCCTACTGGGGTGCCTGGCCAATCTGGGTGAGCGACTGATGGCTGTTTTAAGACTGTCCAAGGCCTCCAGCAGAGACCCTCACCCCATGAGGGTGTGGCCAGCCTGGGTGAGCAGCTGATGGTTGTTTGCAGGCTGGCCGCTGCCACCAGTGACCCAAGCTCTCAGCAAGGCTGGCTGGAAGCAGGTATCTGGGATTTATTTAGCAAATATAATTGAAACTTTTTTGCCTTGAGCAGAGACCAAAGCTGGCCAGGGCAGACGGGAAGCTTAGCTTCCTCCATTGCTGGGGCAACCAAGCCTCTTGCTTGCTCCAGCTTCATGGCTGCCAGCCATCATCTTGGTTGGGTTAATTTGCATGTAGTCACTTTGATTGGCTGGTGGGCGTGGCTTGGGGCATAGTGGAGGTGCCATCAATATGCATGTTTCTCTTTTATTAGATTAGATTGTTATTTCATTTTTAACAATAATCACTACATCAAACATACAATAAAAGATTGTAGTTTGAATTTTGCAGTTCTGGAATTTGACCTCTCTTAAGCGTAAAGATTGGTTTCAAAGTCCTTTTACATATTCTGGAGTTATAATTTTAAAATAAGTCTGTGAGACCATTCTGACATGCGTGAGGTGATAACTCATTGTGATTTTAATTTGCATTTCTCTGATGATTAGTGACTTTGAGCATTTTTTAATATATTTCTTGGCCACTTATATGTCCTCTTTAGAGAAATATCTATTCAGGTCTTCTGCCCATTTTTTTATTAGATTGTTTGTCTTCCTTTTATTAAGTTGTTTGAATACTTTATATATTTTGGATATTAGCTCCTTATCAAGTGTATCATAAGCAAATATGTTCTCCTTTTTTGTTTTGTTGATGATTTCTTTTGCTATGCAAAAGCTTTTCATTTTGATGTAGTATCCTTTATTTGTTTTCTCTTTAGTTTCCTTTGTCCTAGGAGAAGTATCTGTAAACATATTGCTGTGTAAGGTGTCTAAGATTTTACTGCTGATGTTCTCTTCTAAGATTTTTTATGGTTTCCTGGCTTACATTTAGGTCCTTTATCCATTTTGAATTTATTATTGTGTATGGTATAAGTTGGTGGTCTAGTTTCATCTTTTTGCACGTGTCTGTACAATTTTCCCAATACCATTTGTTAAAGAGATTGTCTTTACCCCATTGTACGTTCTTGCATCCTTTGTCAAATACTAATCTAATCTAATAAAAGAGTAATATGCAAATTGACCATCCCCCAAGACACCTAAGCCATGGCCACCAGCCAAGCCATGCCTCCCAGCCAATCAGATGGCTGTATGCAAATTAACCCAGCCAAAATAGAGGCTGGCAGGGCAGCTCTGCATTGGGAGCCTCCATGCCCAGCACAGCTGTGCCTGGTGTGTCAGCTCAGTGGGGGGGGTCCGGCCTGGGGCCTCCGCGGGGCGTCCAGGAGTGCTCGTCTTGGGTCCACTGCCTGGCTCCGCCCTGGGGGCTCCTCGGGGCATCCAGGAGCACCTGTTCTGGGTCTGCTGCATGGCTCCGCCCCGGAGGCCTCCTCGGGGGTGTGCGGGAGCACCTGTCCAGGGTCCACTGCCTTCATCCTCCCCCCTGGGGCCTCCACAGAGCATATGGGAGCATCTGCTGCACAGTTGCAGAGCATCCGAAGCCAGTCCACTGCCCAGCTCCACCCCAGGTGTGTTCGCTCAGCAGCAGGGCCCCACCGAGGGATCCTGCACCAGCGTCCTCCCCTGGCTCGCCACCCAGCTCTGCACCAGGTGTGTCCCCTCAGCAGTGGGGGCCCACCAGGTGTGTGTGATCATGGGCCCTCCGATGGGAAACATCCAGGCCTACACTCACCAGCCCTCCCACCCCTCAATGCACAAACCCTGAAGGGGCTGTGGGCAGCCTGAAAATGGCCCTCAGCCCCTCACCCAGGCTGGCAAGGCACACCAGCAGATGGACATCCCCCCCATGAGGTGTCCCAGACTGCAAGAGGGCACAGGCTGGGCTGAGGGACTGCCCCCCCCCGAGTGCACAAATTTTTGTGCACCGGGCCCCTAGTCTAATCTAATAAAAGAGTAATATGCAAATTGGCTCTCACTCTGTTACACCCACAAGCCACACCCACCAGCCAATCACAAGCAAATGTGCAAATTAACTCAACTAAGATGGCAGCAGCCACAGAGCTGGAGTTGCCCCGGGCAATGGAGGAAGCCAGGGCCCTATGTGCCCTGAGCTCTGCTCAAGGCTACAAAGTTTCAATTATAGAAGATAAATAAACCTCAGATACCTGCCTGGCTGGGATCTTGGGTTGCCAGGGGCAAGCCAGGCTTCAAGCAGGGACCAAGGCAACAAAGTTTCAATTATAGAAGTTAAATAAATCCCAGATACCTGCTTCCAGCCAGGCATCTCAGCAGGGACTTGAACCCTGAAGGGGCTGTGGGCAGCATGAAATGGCCCTCTGCCCTTCACCCAAGCTGGTCAGGCAACCCAGCAGGGACCCAAACCCTGAAGGGGCTGTGGGCCGCCTGAAACGGCCTTCAGCCCCTCACCCAGGCTGGCCAGGCACGCCAGCAGGTGGACATCCCCCAAGGGGTCCCAGACTGTGAGAGAGCACAGGTCGGACTAAGGGACCCCTCCGAGTGCACAAATTTTTGTGCACCAGGTCTCTAGTTTACTATAATGGTGTGGGTTAATTCTGTGGTCTCTGTTCTTATCTATTAGTCTATATTCCTGTTCTTGTGCCAGTACCAGGCTGTTGGGTTATAATATAGTTTGGTATTCAGTATTGTGATCTCTCCAACTTTGTTCTTCTTTCTCAAGATTGCTCCAGCTAATCGGGATATTTTATGATTCCAGATAAGATTTTTGAGTATTTGTTTTAGTTCTGTGCAGTATACCATTGGTATTTTAATAGGGATTGTGTTGAATCTATAGATTGTTTTGTGTGGTATAGGCATTTTAATGATATTAAGTCTTTCCAATTTATGAACATGGTATAAACTTCCATTTGTTTGTATCTTCCTCTATTTCTTTTTTAAGTGTCCTACAGTTTTCCAAGTACAGTCTTTTACCACCTTGGTTGAGTTTATTTGTGTGTATCTTTTTATTGTTGTTGTTGAAATTGGATTGTTTTTTGAGCTTCTCTTTCTGGGAGTTCATTATGGGTATATAAAAATGTAATCAATTTCTGGATGTTGATTTTGTATCTTGCTACTTTGCCAAATATATTTATTAAGTCTAGTGTTTTCCTGGTAGAGTGTTTAGGATTTTCTATATGCAAAATCATAATGAGAGTTTTACCTTCTTCTTTCCAATTTAGATACCTTTTATCTCTTCTTGGCTGATTGCTGGGGCTAGGACATCCAATACTATGTTGAATAAGAGTGGTGAAAGGGGACATCCTTATCTTGTTCCTGTTCTTGAAGGAAATGTTTTTAGTTTTTGCCCATGAGTATTATGTTGGCTGTAGGTTTGTTTTATCTGGCCTTTATTATGTTGAGCTATTATCCTTCTGTTCGCACTTTACTAAGAGTTTTATCAAAAAAGTTCTGGATTTTGTCTAATGCTTTTTCTGCATCTATCGATATGATCATACGATTTTTACCTTTCATTTTATTTATGTGATGTATCACATTTATTGATTTGCAAATATTGTACCAGCCTTGCATCACTGGAATAAATCCCACTTGATCATGATGTGTGATCTTTTTAACTTATCGATGCATCCAATTGTTGATTTTAGCATCAGGGATGTTGGCATGTAATTTTATTTCTCTGTAGTGTCTTTGTAGTGTCCTTATCAGGTTTTAGAATTAGGATAATGCTGGCTTCATAAAAAGAGTTTGGAAGTGTTCCTTCCTCTTGAATTTTTGAATAGTTTGAGGAAGATTGGTGTTAGTTCTTCTTTGAATGTTTGGTAAACTTCCCCTGTAAATCCATCCAGTCTAGGACTTTTGTTTGTTGGGAGTTTTTTAATTACTGCTTCAGTTTTATCAGTTGTAATTGGCATACTCAGGTTTTCTGATTCTTCTTGATTGAGTTTTGGGAAATTGTATGTTACTAAGAATGTATCCATTTCACCGAGGTTGTCCAGTTTGTTAGCATATAGTTGTTCACAGTATTTGTTTGCAATCCTTTGTATTTCTGTGGTGTCCATTGCTATGTCACCTCATTTCTGATTTTATTTACTTGGGTCCTCTCGTTTTGTTACTCAGTGAATATGGCCAGGGGTTCATCAATTTTGTTTATTTTGTTCTTTTCAAAGAACTGCTCTTGGATTCCTTAATCTTTTGTACCATTTTCTTAGTCTCCATGTCATTTATTTCCACTCTAATCTTTATTATTTTCTTCCTTCAGTTTACCCTGAGCTTTTCTTGCTGTTCTTTTTCTAATTATTTTAGTTGCAGGGGTTAGATAATTTATTCATGCTTTTTCTTATTTCTTTAGATAAGGTCTGTAATGCTATGAACTTCCCTCTCAGGACTGCTTTTGCTGTGTCCCATAAGTTTTGCATGGTTGTGTGTTCATTTTCATTTGTTTCCAGGAAGTTTTTAATTTCTTGCTTGATCTCATTGGTAAACCATTTATTATTTAATAACATACTATTTAGCTTCCATGTATTTGAGTGTTTTTATTGTAGTTGATTTCTAACTTCAGGCCATTGTGATCTGAGAAGATGCTTGGTATTAAGGAATCTTCTTGAATTTATATACATTTGTTTTGTGTCTTAACATGTAGTCTTCCTTTAAGAATGCTCCATGTGTGCCTGAAAAGAATACATATTCTGTTGCTTTGGGGTGCAATATTTTGTAAATATCAGTTAGATCCATCAGATCTAGTGTGTGATTTAAAGTCTCTGTTTCCTTGTTGACTTTTTGTGTGGAAGATCTATCCAGTGATGTCAGTGGGGCGTTAAAGTTCCCTACTATAACTGTATTGCTGTCAATCTCTTCCTTAAAGTCCACAAAGAGTTGGGTTTTTTGTTTGTTTATTTGTTTTTATGTCCTTTGGTGTCCTATATTGGTGCATATATGTTTATAAGGGTTTTATTTTCTTGTTGAATCATTCCCCTTAGTATTATGTAGTGACATTCTTTGTATCTTATTTTGGCCATTGTTTTGAAGTCTATTTTGTCTGATATGAGTTTTCTACCCAAGATATTTTTCCCTTTCCATTTTCGGGGAATATTTTTTCTCATCTCTTCACTTTCAGTGTGTAACATTTGTTCCTGAAATGGGTCTCTTGTAGACATCATATATATGGGTCAAGTTTTCTTATCCATTCGGTCACCCTATGTCTTTTGACTGGAGCATTTAGTCCATTTACATTTAAGGTTATTATTGATAGGTATTTATTTATTGCCATTTTAATTTTCTTTATGCCTATGATCCTCTCTCTCCTTTTCTTCTTCTTCTTAAAGTAGTCCCTTTAACATTTCTTGCATTGCGGGTTTGGTGGTAATGTATCCCTTTAACTTTTTTTTTTTTTTTACTTGAAAGATTTTTACTTCAATTTCAATTTTAAATGATAGCCTTGCTGGATACAGTAGTCTTGGATTTAGACCCTTGCTTTTCATTACTTTGATTACTTCATGCCACTCTCCTCTGGCCTGAAGTTTTTCTATTGAGAAATCAGCTGACATTCTATTGGGAACTCTTTTGTAGATTATTCTATCTCTCTCTTGCTGCCTTGAAGATTCTTTCTTTGTCTTTAACATTTGCCATTTTAATTATGATGTGTCTTGGTGCAGGTCTCTTTAGGTTCATCTTGATTGGGACTCTCTGTGTTTACTGAACTTGTGTGACATTTTCCTTCACAAGGTTGGGGAAGTTTTCTATCATTATTTCTTTAAGTACATTCTTTGTTCTTCGCTCACCTTCTTCCCCTTGTCTTATTCCTATAATGTGGATGTTACTACATTTTATGTTGTCCCAGAGTTCCTGCTTTTTAATTTTTTTTCTCTTTGCTTCTCTAATTTATTTCTAACTTGTCTTCCAAATAACTGGTTCAATCCTCTATTTCATACAATCTACTTTTAATTCCTTCTAGAGTGTTCTTGATGCCTTATATTTTATTCTTCATTTCTGTCTGGTTCTGGTTCATGTTTTCTATTTCCTTTTCCATACTGTTACAGTTCCCACTGAATTCCTTGCAATTTGCACTAAGCTCCTTAAGCACCTTTATAACCATTACTTTGAACTCTATATCTGATAGGTTGCTTGCCTCCATTTCATTTAGTTATTTTCCTAGAGATTCCTTCATTTCTTTCATTTGGGGTTATTTCTTTGTCTCCCCATTTTAGCTGTCTCTTTGTATTTGCTTTTATGTATTAGATAGACTCTTATGCCTCCCAATCTTTATGTGGTAGCCTTATGTAGAAAGTGTCTTGAGGGGTCTAATTGTGCAGTTCTCTTTGATTTCCTGAGCTGGATGCTCTATTAATGCCCCTTGTGTGCATTATTTGGTCTATCCTTTTGTAATTGAGACTTTATTGTTGATATCCCATTTGTGGGAGGGATATCCCCTCTGACTTGTTGCCAGTGAGGCTCATACCCAACATCATCATGCCAGCTGTTATGTAAGTGCTGACAGAATACAATAAAGCACAACAGGACCAAACCAAAAACACCACAAAAATCTAGCTATGCAATGGAACAACAATAAGAAAGACTAAGAGGAAGAAAGAAGAGAAAGCAAAGAAAAAAATAAAAAGAATACTAAAAAACACATGAACAAAGACTTAAAAAGGATATAAAGAAAAAGGAAGAAAGAAGAAGAACAAGAAAATGGCTGTATGAAAGCTAAAAGAACTAGTATAGGAAGAAAAAAGAAAACAGAAAATAAATGAAATAATAATGATGAATTTAAAACATGCTAATAATAGATATATTAAGATAGTGGAAGGAAAGTAAAATGGAAAAAAAATGAGAAAAAAAAGAGAAAAACTAAATAAAATTAGAAAAATTAATAATAAGAAAAGACAAAAGTAGAATAGAATCAAAGGAAAGAGAGAAATTCATGATATGTGAGAAGAAAGAAAAAAAGAGGAAAACACAAACAACAACAAAAAATATTCACTAACACACACACACACACACACACACTCACACATCAAACACAAAACCACACACATTCACACACTCAAAAACCTTTGGGTCTGCTATCTGTGGAGCTTGTTGCATTTTTCCCAGCTATGGACCATGGTGTGTCTTCTCTGGTGCAAGTCAATGTGAGTCACTGTCCCTTTCTGACCCTGGGCAACCTGATTGAGGTCTCAGAGGTTGAAAAACCTAGTAGTCAAGCAGGCTGGGAATCCTTAACCCAAAGGCTGGGTCTGCCTTGAATCTCATGCCTTGATTGTCCCTGTCTGAGATGTATTCACTTCCCCCACAAAGCTGAGCTCTGCAGGGGTATCCAGGTCTTGGTCAGGATGGTTTGATAAGACTCCTGTTGGGCATGGTGCCAATAGCTTGTAGGATAGAGGGCTGAGCCCTTCCCCTCCTTCTAATGCCTGAGCTCTGCCTGGTTTGCTGGCACCTCTTTTCTGTCACCTATATATTTTCTGCCCCAGGGTATTCCTTCTTGCCTCAGTTCACTGCAGGTTGGGTCACAAGCAGCTGTTTTGCCTATGGAAAAGAGGGGACCCCCCCCTGCATTCCAGGTGGGCAGGGCTAATCCTCCATCCTGGACCTACTGTCCAGCATCCTTTCTGCTCACCAGCACAAGTTTCTCCAATAAATAAAGGGCTCCTCAGATTCAATGTTGTGTGTGTCCTTCAGACCCTTCCTGTGTAGGCTAGCCCTGAGCTCCACTGCATGGCCCTTCCCACTAGTCAGAGGAGCATCCCAGTCTGTAGGATGGAGGAATGCTAGCCTACTCTATTCAGGAACTTCAGCCCCAGGCTTCCACTGCTACACCACTCCACAGTCTCTACAGTCAGTGCCTTCAGGGCTTCCTCTTTCAGGCCCAGGAACTGCCAACTCACCTACAGATCTTCAGCCTCCTTCAATTTCCTCAGGTCCTCAGTTCTAGTAGGAGGAGGCCACTCCACATCCCGGCCTTCAGTGCAATTCCTGCCCCTGAGCCCTGATGGTGGAGCAAAGCATCTGGGATCTAGGGTGATGGTGGCAGGACAGTGGCAGTGGCAGTGGGTGAGTACATGGCAAGGGTGAGAGTCCTGTTGGGTCAGTGGTAGTCGCATGGTGGTGGCAGAGAGTCCAGGCTGAGTCCCTGTCAGATACATGGGTTCAGGCTGGGTGCATAACAGGTGTGCAAAGGTCCTGCTGGTGTCTGTTGCAGACACACAGGGTCTAGGTTGTGACCTCTGGGTTCCGGGGTGGGATGCACGTGGGTTCAGGCAGGCAGCTAGTCTGTGTGGTAGTAAGCCTGGGCACCTAGCCACTGCTACTCCCCACAGCCTCCTCCCCAGGAGGACCTTGTAAACCCTTCAAGCTTGTGCAGTCTCCAAATCAGAACTATAATTGGGGAGTGCCTATCGTGGTAGCAGGGGCTCTTTGGCCAGGAGAGCCCTAACCACCCACTCCAAGACGCCCATGTGATCAGACTGTCCTCACACACAAACACATACACACACTCATGCATGTTCACACACTCACCCTCTCGCTTTCTCACTCACACTCTCCCCTTCACTTCAGTCCTGCCAGCCACCATGTTGGACTCTCAAGTTGACAGTTTTTTAAATATCAGATTGGCATCAGATTTCTTTTTAGCAATACTAGATTGTACAAAACAATGTAACACTGCCTTCAAAGTTCTGAGAGAAAATGGTTTTAAATGAAAATTTTAATACTCAATCAAATTATCAACTAAATTTAAGAGTAGAATAAAAATATTCTAAGTTATAGGAGGGCTCAGTAAATTACATCTCATATTCTCTTCTATGGAAGTGATTCAAGGACATGTTCTAGCAAAATAAGAAAGCAAACCAAAACAGAGAAAAATGTGGAGTTTAAGAAACAAGTCAATCTGAAGAAAAATGTAAGGCAGATCTAATGTGACAGCTTTTCACCAAATCTAGAGCACAAAGGTCCAGTTTGGGGCTGGTGGAATGTGAGATCCACAAGGCAGGTGTCTGGAAAAAAATGTATATGAGCAGAAAGGATTCACAAATCTGATATTATCTTTAAAAAGATGGAATATCACGTTGTGAAGAATGTGTCAATGCAGGAATTGGGGTGGGGAGGAGAAGACAGTAATAATTCCAACCAAATCTAATAAAAGAGTAATATTGAAATTGACTGTTTCTACGAGATGCCTAACCCACACCCACCAGCCAATCAGAGCAGCTGTATGCAAATTAACTCAGCCAAGATGGAGGCCGGCAGTCACGGAGCTAGAGTAAACAAGAGGCTTCCTTTGCACCAGGAGTAAACTGCCGGCTGGACTTCTCCAGGCTCAAGCAACCATATAGTTGCAACATTGTTGCAATTATAGAAGCTTGGAGCTGAAGCAAACAGCAGGCTTCCGTTGCCCCAGCGATGGAGGAAACTGTCTGCCTAGAGTCTACTAAGGCAACATTCTTAGAGTCTACTAAGGCAACATTCTTTCAATTATAGAAGCCACAGAGCTGAAGCCAACAGGAGGCTTCATTACCTGCCTAGGCCTCAGCTTAAAGGAACAGTATCAATTATACAAGATAAATAAACCCCAGAACCTGCTACCAGCCAACCTTGCTGGGACATTGGGTCAATGGGAGCTGTGGGCAGCCTGAAAGCCTGAAAACAGCCCTCAGGCCAGCACCCAAGCTGGCCACACCCCAATGGGGTGAGGGAACCCACTGGGGGGCTTGGTCAGCATGCAAACAGCCATCAGCCTCTCACCCAGGCTGGCCAGGTATGCCAGTAGGGACTCGAACCCTGAAGGGACTGTGGGCAGCCTGAAAACACCCCTCAGGTCCTCACCCAGGCTGCCCAGGCACCCCAGTAGGGACCCAAAACTGAAGGGGCTGTGGGCAGCCTGAAAATGCCCCTCAGCCCATCACCCAGGCTACCCAGGCACCCCAGTAGGGGCCCAAAACCTGAAGGGGCTGTGGGCAGCCTGAAAACGGCCCTCAGTCCATCACCCAGGCTGGCCGCACCCAAATGGGGTGAGGGTCCACACTGGGGTGTTTGGCCAGCCTGCAAACAGCCATCAGCCCCTCACCCAGGCTGACCAGGCACACCAGCAGGTGGACATCCCCCGAGGGGTCCCAGACTGCAAGAGGGCATAGGCCAGGCTGAGGGACCTCCTGAGTGCACAAATTTTTGTGATCCGGGCCTCTAGTAAACATATAAGACTATGTAAAAAAGATATGTAATCATATATTATGTGGCCAACCTGTGAACACTCTTTTATGTGGTCATAATGTTGTAAACACATAATGTTGATCAGTTGTCAGCTCTTGGAATGAACCCTCAGGACAGGCAAAAGGAAGACTTAGGTCTGGTTGCAGAGCAAAGTCCTTGTTTTCTTTCTTAACAACAAGTAAAAACTGAGTATTTGATAATGATGAGAAGGAATACAAAGATGAAGGGAAGTGTAAGGACATTCATATATTTACCTCACAAAGTGGAGAGTCAAAAGATACTGTCAATAACTGACAAAATTAAGAATAAGAATGTAGAAACCAAGATGGCGGCATAGGTGAACACTGGAATTGCGGCCGTGCACAACTATTTTAAAACAACAACGAAAAGAAAAAACGGACACCACCCAGACCCACAGGAAGGCTGGCTGAGTGGAAATTCTACAACTAGAAAGAGACTGAGACTCAGAGGAGGTGCGGAAATGAAGTGCAGAGGTACGAAGGGGTTCGCGGAAAGGGCTCACAGAAAGGGTTGGCAGTATTTCGTACCAGAGGGAAGCACAAGCTCCCAACGGCTCTGAACTCTAGTTCCAGGTGAGTTTCTGGGGACTCACAACCATACGGGGAGGAGCTGGACTATCTGGTACTGTCAGGCACCGGGAGAAACTCCATAGGGTCTTGAGACCTGGTGCCTCTTAGGGCAGGGCTGAGAATCGGCCATAGCTGGTTGCTCCACCCTGTAGACTCCCCAAGACCCTGCCGCACCCAAGCTTCACACAGAGGCTTTGCATATAAAAGGCTGGGAAGCCCCAGGCAGAAGCTAAAAATAGCACCTCCTTGGAGATACAAGTGCCAGTGTACCCAGGGGTCTGAATGGTACAATACTAAATACAACTCCTCAGATTCACAAGGGACACACTCAGATCAGACTTCTTGAGCATCAAAGCCCCATAAGGGTGTCTCCAGCACAGAATTTCTCCCACTGTAGACACAGCTGATTTGCATAACCAAGTGGCTTGGAGGTCATTTCCTCTCAGTGATCACTTAACACAGAAAGCCACTCTATCAACCTGGGGAAGCAGCCAAAATGTGGAGACAAAGAAACAGATCACAAATGACAGAAATGGAGGAAAGCAAACTACTGGATATAGAGTTCAAAACCAACGTTTTATGGTTTTTCAAGAATTTTCTAGAAACTGCCGATAAATTTAGTGAGACCCTCAATAAATCTAATGAGACCCTCTAGGATATGAAAAAGGACCAACTACAAATTAAGCATACACTGACTGAAATAAAGAATATTATACAGAGACCCAACAACAGATTAGAGGAACGCAAGAATCAAGTCAAAGAATTGAAATACAAAGAAGCAAAAAATACCCAAATGGATAAGCAAAAAGCAAAAAGAATCCAAAAATATGAAGATAGTGTAAGGAGCCTCTGGGGCAACTTCAAGCATACCAACATCACAATTATAAGGGTGCCAGAAGAAGAAAGATAGCAAGATATTGAAAACATATTTGAAGAAATAATGTCAGGACTTCCCCTAGCTGGCAAAAGAAATAGACTTCCAAGTCCAGGAAGCACAGAGAACCCCAAACAAAAGGAATCCAAAGAGGACCATACCAAGACACATCATAATTAAAATGCCAAGAAAAAAAGACAAGGAGAGAATTTTAAAAGCAGCAAGAGAAAAGCAGTCAGTTACCTACAAGGGGGAACCCATACATCTGTCAGCCAATTTCTCAACAGAAACTTTGCAGGCTAGAAGTGAGTAGCAAGAAATATTCAAAGTGATGAATAGCAAGAACCTACAGCCAAGATTACTTTACCCAGCAAAGTTATCATTCAGAATTGAGGGTCGGATAAAGAGCTTCACAGACAAAAAAAAGCTAAAGGAGTTCATCACTGCCCAACCAGTATTATATGAAATGCTGAAAGGTATCCTTTGAGAAGAGGAAGAAGAAAAAGTAAAGATAAAAATTATGAACAACAAATACATATCTATCAACAAGTGAATCTAAAAATCAAGTGAATAAAAAATCTGATGAACAAAATAAACTGGTAAATAGAATAGAATCAGGGTCATAGAAAGAGATTGGACTGACAATTTTCAGAGGGAAAAGGGTGTTGGGGGTGCGGGAAGAGACTGGACAATAATTGTACACCTACGGATGAGAACAGCGGCGGGGGGGCAGTAAGGACAGAGGCTGGGGTGGGAACTGGGAGGAGGAGAGCTATGGGGGAAAAGGGAAAAAAGAGGAACAATTGTAATAATCTGAACAATAAAGATTTTTTTAAAAAAGAAAAAAGAAATCTTTTCAGCAAAAAAATAAAAATAAAAGGATGTGGCCCTAAGCTAGTTTGGCTCAGTGGATAGAGAGTAGGCCTGTGGACTGAGGGGTCCTGGGTTTGATTCTGGTCAAGGGCACATGCCTGGGTTGCATGCTTGATCCCCAGTAGGGGCATACAGGAAGCAGCCGATCAATGATTCTCTCTCATTATTGATGTTACTATCTCTCTCTTTCCCTTCTTCTCTGAAATCAATAAAATATATTTAAAAAATAAAGATGTGAATATATAAAACTAAATATAGCTACAAAGATGATAATAGAAAGGATCTAAAAATAGTGGCATCATTTCATTCGAAAGTGGAGAAAGGATGGCCCAGTTTGGAAAATGGAAGGTAAGTGAACTAAATCAATTTCCATCATTAGTAAGGTGACCAGATGTCTCGCTTTTGGCGGGACAATCCCAATTTTTAACAATTTGTCCCACGTCCCGTGATGTTTTAAAAAAGTCCCAATTTTTGGAAAGAGACATATGTACTACTCTTTGTAATATTTTAAGTAATAATAAAAAAGACACCCCCCCTCCCCCCTCCCCGGTCAGTGGTGTCCCTCTTTACCAATGTTAAAATCTGGTCACCTTAATCATTAGAGAAATCAATAGATTGCTAAGTAAATAGGAAACTAATAATAATGTATTGAAGGGTTTGTCATAGTCAAAATGTATGACACCTATAGCACAAAGGCTACGAGGGAAGTAAAAGAGCTACACTGGAGGTTCTCATACTATCCATGAAGTGGTGCGGCATCACTTAACAGAGGATTATAAGTTAAAGAGGTACACAGTATTTCTGTTTCCAGTCAGATGGAGTAAGAAAGATCAGGTTTACTGTCCTCTCTGAAACAACTAAAACATCAGACAAAATATATGAAACAATGGCATTCAAGACATTGACCATTAGATAATAAATAATGACTATCATTGAAAGAGGAAAGAGAAAAGAAAAAATATGTCCATACAAACACTTGTGCACAAATGTTCATAGCAACTGTATTTGTAATAGCCCCAAACTAGAAACAGCCTTGGTGTATACAAATGTCCATCAAAAGATGAATGGATAAACAAATTTTGCTACATCCACACAATGGAATATACAACTTATCAATAAAAAATGGTTGATAGATACACTAAACTACATGGATAAGTCTCAAATTAATTATGTAGAGTGAAAGAAGTCAGAAAAAATAGTACATACTTTATGATTCTATTTATATAAAACATAGAAAAATAAAACTGAAACCTGAAGTAACAGAAAGCAGGTCATGAACAGCAGAAAGAGATGGGAGGGGTGATTTTAAAGGAGCATGAGGAAACTTCCAGGGGTGATGGGTACTTCATTATCTTGATTGTGGTGACAATTTAAAGATGTATACAATGTGAAAACTTATCAAATTGTTCACTGAAATGTAAGCCATTTATTATATGTCAATTATACCTCAATGGTTATAAACAAAGTTATGGCCCAGCCAGTGTGGCTCAGTGGTTGAGTGTCAACCTATGAACCAGAAGGTCATGAGTTCAATTCCCGGTCAGGTCACATACCCTGACTTGATTCCCAATAGAGGGTGTGCAGGCAGCAACTGACCAATGATTCTCTCTCATCAATGATGTTTCTATCTCTCTCTCTCTCCCTTCATCTCTGAAATCAAGAAAAATCTATTTTAAAAAAATGTTATGGTAGCATTAACATATTATGGCAATAAACAGTAATAAATAACAAATAGAGGATAAGAAGATGGCTGCCAATGGGAAGGCAGATTGCAAGATAGTGTGTGAGTGAGAGAATGAAAGGAGAGTGGGGGTCGCATGGGGAGTGTGTGCTTGTGAGTTGAGGGACAGCTATACTCCAGGGGACTGTGGGGTATTGCCGGACGGGGTTCCCCTGACTGGGAAGCCTCCACTGCTGCTGGGATCCCTCCCAGAGTGACCAGCTCTGATGCGGAGACTGCGCCATCTTGAAGGGGAGAGTACATGTTGTCGGAAGCCTGAAAATCCCAGGAATCTACAACAACAGCACCCAACGAACAGCTGCGAACCCGGCAATACCAGTCCTCAAGAGATGCAAGCACGTGGATTCGGAGGAGTTCTGCACGACTCATGGAAAGTTCAGCTTTTGCCTGGGATAAGGTGAGGTCTGTGGTTTGGGCAGGAGACAGAAATAGACACAGCGGAAGCTGCAGGATCCTGGAAAGTCTGCGACCAGAAAGTCCATGGTCTTTGGGGCTGGCGTGATCCGCAAATGTGGAAGGGGATCCACATGGCTGTTAACAGAAGAGAACTCTAAAAAGCAACCCATAGCTGAACTGGGCCCAAAAGGGCAGCCTAAAAATTTTAACAGTGTGCCAATTGCTTAGACCAAAGGGGAAAAAAGACTGCACAGACTTGCACTGCAGCACTGGAGTTCATGCACTTACTCTGGCTCTTTTTTCTCTTTTTTTCTTTTCTTTCCTTCCCCCCCCCCCCCACCCTTTAAATCTTTGCTTTTGATTACTAAGCCCAATACATAGGATCACCCAATACTCAAAGAAACTGAAAGGGAAAGTAGTTTTTGTGGAATCTGGGGAACAGAGCAGGGAATAATGATCAGAGAACCAGCTCTGGGGCAGCCCATTCCCCCAAACCAGTATTAAGTGCCACAGGGAAAACAAAATCTAAACACTAGCTAGAGAGGACCTATAGCCGGGAGGTCAATCCAGAAACACTGCCACCCAGGGGTTGAATCACAAATTGACTCTTGTGTAAACACAAATAAAGGAGCATAAAAAACAAAGAAGTACTGCCGGCTTGAAAATCAGGACTGTGGCCTACAACACCGAGGAGCAGTGGAATACAGGGAACTTCAGTACTGTCCTGACTAGGAAACAGACGTGCCAAACAGAAGAGTAGAGGAAGTGAATGACCTACACCACTTCACATTTTTATTTTTATATTTTTCATCTTTTACTTAAGAAACTACATTTTTTCCCTCAGTTGATTATACCTTTTTAATTATTACATTTTTAGTTTTAATCAGTATTATTGCTACTACTATTTTACCTTTTTTAAAAAGTCATTTTCTTTTCTCTTTATTTTATTTTAGGGTTAGTGTTCTACATCCTATTTTCATCTTTCTTTTAGCATCATTCTACTCTATCTCAACTTTGCCTTTATGCCAACACTCTCTCACTTTTCCCCTTTTGTTGTCCTGTTTCTCTTACCCTATTACTGCTTTAGATTTTCCCTATTCCTTCTGTTAAAATTTCACCTTACTTATATATCTAATTTCCAATTCCCTGCTCTAAGCCCATACACACCTCTCTATTCTCTTTCTTCACTATCCAATTTTTTTCTCTCTGTCCTTTTGGTGTTATTTGCTTGATTGTTAATTATATTTGTTTTTTGTATGCTTGTTTGTGAGATGGTTTTGCTTTTTCTTTTTTGTTGTTGTTTTTGTTTGTTTTTTGCTTCTGTTTTCCCTCACCTCACTTGATATTAGTTGGTGTTTGTAGTTTGAATTCATCTCTAGGTATTTGTTGGGATCTGTGGCTGTTCTATTGACCTTTTCTCCCCATATAAATAGTTTTTTCTCCTCTTCTTTTTTATTCTCTTTCTTTTCTCTCTTACTTTTTTTCTTTTTCACAATTTCATTTTTGTACTGCACTACTTTTTTTCCTCTTTTTTTCTCTTATTCTTTATTTCTTACCTCCTAATTCTCTTTTCTCTGGTGGTCACCTTTATTTGGGTTATTAGTATCATGAATACATTTGTGTTCAGTGCCTTGTGAATTCTGCCATTTTGTGTTGTATTTTGTGCCTTAAAATCAATGCAGGAGAGAGGGAACTACATAAACAGACACCCAGAGAAGAGAGATCATGGGAAGACAAATAAACAGCCTGCATATGAAAGAAAAGCAGGCATCACCACAAAATGAAGCAAAGGAAATGGAGGCAAGCAACCTGTCAGAAAAAGAATTCAGAGATACGGTCATAAGATGGATGAAAAGAATGGAAGACCAATTCAACAATATGTGTAAGAACCAAAAGTAAATGAAGAAAACCAAGAAGAAATGAAAAATGACACCACTGCTATAAAGAACTCAATAAAAAGCATAAACAGTAGACTAAAAGAAGCAGAGGACTGCATCAGTAAGCTAGAAGACAAGGTAGGAAAAAATACCCAAGCAGAGCAGCTTCTAGAAAAAAATTTAAAAGCAGGAGAGCCTAAGAGAACTTGGAGACAACATGAAATGAAACAACATCTGCATAATAGGGGAGCCAGAAGGAGAGGAAACTGAGCAAGGAATAGAAAACCTGTGAAGAAATAATGACAGAAACTTCCCTGATATAGGGAAGAAAAAACTCATACAAATCTAAGAAGCTCACAGAGTCCCAAACAAAATGAACCCCAAAAGACCAATGCCAAGGCACATTATAAGTAAACTGGCAAACACTAACAACAAAGTAAAAATCTTAAAAGCGGCCAGAGAGAGACAGAAAGTAACCTGCAAAGGATCCTCCATCAGACTAGCGACTGATTTCTCAACAGAAACACATCAGGCAAGAAGGGAATGGAATGAAATATACAAAGTCATGCAAAGGAAGGAACTAAATCCAAGAATACTGTACTCAGCAAGGCTATCAATCAAAATTGAGGGTGAAATCAGGAGCTTTACAGAAAAAAAAGGACTAAGGGAGTTTATTACCACCAAGCCAGCAATGCAAGAAGTGCTAAAGAGTCTGTTGCAAAAAGAGAAGAAATAGGAAATGAAGAAGAAACACAGCAGTAAAGAATAAAAATGGGGACAAACAAGTACCTGTCAATAATAACTTTAAATGTAAATGGATTAAATGCCCTAATCAAAAGACATAAGGTAACTGAGTGGATAAGAAAACATGACCCAGCCCTAACCGGTTTGGCTCAGTGGATAGATGTTGGCCTGGGAACTGAAGGGTCCCAGATTCAATTCCAGTCAAGGGCATGTACCTTGGTTGCAGGCACATCCTCAGTGGGGAGTGTGCAGGAAGCAGTTCATCAATGTTTCTCTCTCATCAATGTTTCTAACTCTCTATCCCTTTCCCTTCCTCTCTGTGAAAAATCAAATATATATATA